>AWOL01S0022216.1:23840-43463 GCA_000715115.1 Nicotiana otophora | reverse complement strand
GGGGGGGGGGGATGAGGAGAGTAGCATTAAAAAATATTTTTCTAAAAAAATATTTTCTTTCTCCAACCAAACACTAGAAAGTATTTCCCGGAAAATACTTTTCACTCACCAACCAAGCCAAGGGAAAATAAGTGATAAAACCACTCATTTTTCAGGAAAATATTTTCTAGGAAAACATTTTCTTTCATACCAACACACCCTCAGTGTCTAATACCCGTATTGAGGGCCCATTTAAATTTTAATTCGTGCATGGAAATACCACATTGGGAGGAGGCGAGCAAAGTGCTCGCAAACACTAACGACTCCATACCCAAAGCTTGAAACCAAGATCTCTGGTTAAGGCTAAAGGATTACTTACTACTCCACCACAACCCTTGTCAGTAAGGTAGGACATTTGTTTTAATAGATCATGCAATGTAAGAATTAATGCACGGATGCACTCCTCTTCAATTCACACAATAATAGTATCTCGATGCTTGAATGGAGTGATTGCCATATCATTTTTTATTTCCTTTTTTCTATATTACCTCTAGATTATATTGTATAACAACTCAACATGATTACTGGAACCTTAAGAATCCAAGATATACTACCAAAGTAGCATATATGTTAATTGGCTGAAAACTTATCATGTACTATTGATAGGACATAGTAGGTGTATGGAGAAATAATTCAAATTAAGAACAAATTAATTTATTCCCGCACTAGCATTATAATAGTTCAAGTTTTATTAGTCACAATTATTTTCTTAAAAATGTTTGAAGTGTGAGTATTTATTAAAAGAACATGTGGAGTAATATGTTGTGTTTTGTGTTTTAGAATATAAACTAGCTGGAGAGAATTTAGTGCTAGGAAGAGTAGAAAGAAAGACTCCCATAATATTTTATGATATAGAGTGTATCAAACTTACTTTGGAATTTGGAACGAACTCAAAAAGAAAGTACAACTATATCAAATTGAGGAATGTTGTAAAACCTACAATAATGGTGGATGTCCACTACTCCCACTACTTTCACCCATGATGTATATAACCTCCCACTACTCATCACTATTATGATTGTAAGTCCCACCCCTCTATAACCCCTCCCCATGATCTTCCCCCTTGATCTCAAAGGTTAATGTCATGTTTAAGACAATCCTTTTGTAACCTTCTATGTAATAGTATAAATAGAGGCATGAAATGTGATATGGGATACACTTGAACACTTGATGAAATAAGAAAGTTATCTCTTCTTCTCTTATTCTACTTATCTTTTTGTTTTATAGTGTAACTTTGAGCTACATTTCTAAAAACGTTATCAGCACGAAGTTGAGCTGTTTTTGTTGTTTAGGTATATTTGTTCATTTTGTTTTCTTCGTTGTATATTTTGATTTCATGATTAGTGTCTTTAATATGCAGTTTTATAATTTCTCACATCTCTATGTATGTGTAAAAATAAAGAATTCTATGTTTCATTATTTTAAGTTATTTACATGATTGTCATGTGAAAATTTCTAATTTTCATGTTAATTGAACTAATTGAAAGAAGAATACTTATTTTATATTGTTCGACATTTGAAATTGTGCTAAAATTAGAAGACACTTTTTGTAATGTCTAACATTAGGTATTATGACTTGTGAGCGTGGTCGGAATTGAATTTCATGAAGTTCGGAGTTGATTTGGAAATAAAACTCTCATTTCGTAAACTTTAAGTTGGAAGAATTTGACAAAGGATTGATTTTTTAGTAAACGACCTCAGATTCGTGATTGGAAGGTTCCAACAGGTTCGTATGATGAGTTTGGACTTGGGCGTATGTCCGGATCAGATTTTGGATGACCCGAAAACATTTTGGCGCCTATTATGCAAGTTGGCATTTTGGAGGAATTTCATAAGTTTGAGTTGAAGTGCATTTCAATGTTATCAATGTCCGTTTGGGATTCCTAGCCTGAGAATTACTCTGTATGGTGATTCTGGTATTTGGAGCACGTCCGTAAGTGGATTTGGAGGTCCGTAAGTTATTTCGGGGTCATTTGGCGAAAGTTAGAAATTTGAAGGTTTCTAAGAAGTTTGACCGGGAGTGGACTTTGTGATATCAGTGTCGGATTTCGATTCCGCAAGTTGGAGTATGTCCGTAATGTCAAATGTGACTTGTGTGCGAAATGTGAGCTCAATCGGACGTGATTTGAAAGGTTTTTGGCATCGAAAGTAAAACTTTGAAGTTCCAAAGTTGATTAAGCTTGAATTGTTGTGTGTTTCTTAGATTTAATGTTGTTACGGGCATTTCGAGAGTTTGAGCGAGTCTGTTTTATGATTCTAAGCTTGTTGGTATGTTCGAGCGAGACCCCGAGTGGCAATCAGATGAGGCTCGGACCAAGTTGGAAATTGGGAGCAACAACTGAAGCTCCCAGTTGCTTTCATAATCGCACCTGCGCTTGGCTAGCCGTAGGTACGAGCTCGCAAGTGCGAGCTACTAGCCGAAGAAATAAAAGAGTGAAGGTAGCCCAGCCCTTTTGTCCGTAGATGCGGAGCTTGGCCAGGTAAGGGAAATGCGCACCAGCGAGGACTTTGCCGAAAGTGTGGGACCGCAAATGCGGCCAAGGCACCACAGGTGCGAGAGGTCGCTGGGCAGTGTGCTCTTTTAAGAGTGGGATTTGGATGTTCTTCTCTCATTTTTCACTTGGTTGGGGCGATTTTGGAGAGCTTCAAGGATGGATTTTCATCATCTGTGTCTAGTAAGTGATTCCCACATATTATGAGTTAAATACAAGATTTATACATGGATTCAAGCATGAAAATTTGTAGAAATTTGGGATTTTGAAGAAAAACCTAGAATTTGGTATTCTTGGATTTTGATCACGAATTTGTGCATGAAATTGAGAATGAATTATATATTTATATTCGTAGTGCTATGGGTAGTGTTTGTCTTGGAAAACTTTTGGAATCCGAGCACGTGGGCCCGAGGGTTACTTTATCGATTTTTCGAGCGGAGTTGGAAATTGTTATAAATTGATTAATTATGAGTATTAGAGTATATTGTTATTGGTTTGCATCTTATTTGACTAGTGTTGGAGCGACGGGCATCGGTTTCAGATGTTAGAGTGGCTTTGGAGCCGGTTATGGAATTTCGGAGTGAGGTAAGTCTCCTGTCTAACTCTGTGAGGGGGAAATTACCGCTAAGTGTTGTATGTTGATGTGTACTACTTGTTGTGGGGGCTACGTACGTGCGAGGTGATGAGATCCCGTATGTAGCTACATTCTTGTTATTGTCAGGGTAGGCTTTGGTTCACATCATGCTATAGCTATACTATCAGAGCAGTCTCTTGCATATTAAATTCCTCTGTTTTACATTTCTACTTGAGACTAGACTTGCTATTATAGAGACTTCACGAGTTCATGATTAGTCTCTGAATAATTTTACTCCTCTTACGGCATGTTTCCGTGGTATATATGTTTCATTGAAAGGTTTTTGTTAAAGAAATACAACTCACACGTTTATTCGTGAGTCGGGTCAAGGACCCATCAAATCTTCTTACTCTTATGGGATCGGGTCGTTCGCCTTAGTAAGACTTATGTACCACACTCTTATCGGATCAGACCATTCGACTCGGCAGGATTTATGTACCACACTCTCATTGAAGCGGGTCATTCTCCTCGGCAGTTTAATAGATGTATTTATGGTTCGGGCCGTTCGACCCTCGGCAGTGCAAAATTTAAATATTTATGTTGGATCGGGCCGTATGCCTCGACATTTCCTATATCATATCCTCATGGAATTATGCATAATATTTGGCAAGAAGCCAGTGTATCTGTGAGTTTTTCCCGATTTGAGTTATGATAATCTGTCTGATGAGATCCACTATATCTATATATATGCTCTGGTTAAGAAGGGAATTTCTAATGGAGAGCTTGAGTTCCTCGTAGAGAGGGGGGATTTGTACAATGTGATTTATACTGTTTTACCTCATTTATTTATTCTGCCTCATATTTACTTATCTCTTTAGTATATCTGATGTTATTGGACCACTAGTAAGTGTCTATGTAGACCCTTTATCACTACTCCTCCGGGGTTAGGCTAGATACTTACTGGGTACACGTTGATTACGTACTCATGCTACACATGCTGCATATTTTTGTGCAGGTACATATGTGAGTAGTGGCCTTGTGAGAGCGGAGGCGTGTATGCATGCGGGGACTTACGTGAGCTGCATTCCACATTATGACCCGCAACCGGTAGAGTCTCCTTCAAAGTATTTATATTTCTCCTGCCCAAATTCGTATTCTGGATAGATGTTGTATTTCATTTTACATTCCTAGTTGATGCTCATGCACTCGTGACACCGGGTTTTGGGGTGATTATGGGTTGTCATGTATTGAAATTGTTAAAAAATATTATTATTTACTCTGTAAATTTCATCTTTCACAATTTAATTGAAGGAAATATGATTTCAAAAATATAAAAAAAATGAGAACCAAATTAAGTATTTATTTTTGGCTTGCCTGACAGCAGTGTCCGGTGCCATCATGACCTTTAATGGATTTTGGGTTGTGACGACGTGGTATCAAAGCACTAGGTTCACTTAAGTCTCATGAGTCATGCGCGAGTCTTGTGGAGTCTTGCGGGTCGGTACGGAGACGTCTGTACTTATCTTCAAGAGGCTATAGGACTGTTAAGGGCACTTCCCCTTCATGATTCCACATTGTGCGATTTGATTCTTTTGATTCTTATGCCTTTATTCACTTCCTATTCAATCTTATGCGACGTGAAACGCTTGTTATAAATTTGGAATTGAGGAATTTTAAGGGTACTACTGATGTAGAGCAGGATATTTCTCCCTGCGTATTCGATTGGGCTAATGTCGTCGCCTTGTGGAAGAATGTTCTGCCATCTCAGCTCAGTAGTTGTATTTCTGATAGTTTTGGGGCTATGCACCAATTGCTATGATGTTCATGAGTTGTTATCGCACAGTATTAAAGTAATGGTAGGATACTTGTCTACGTGTAGGGGCGGTGAATGAATTGAAAGAAGGTTTTTCTCAATGCATGATTCATAGGTTCATTGTTTTATTTCAAGTAGAGGGAAAGGCAATGGGACTAAGAATGTTCAGGTTGGATTGATGGAGTAATGAGACATGGTATTTTCAAGTGTGGTGGAATCCCCATCCGAGATGCGGTGTCGTCATCCTCGATTGAACATGTTAAGTTCGCCAGTGTTACGGCCTTCCTCAAATCTCCTTTGGGGTAGAGTATTGTGAATGGTGCCGGGGAAGCGGTTGTCACATGTCGCAGTGTGTTGTGGTTCAAGATCAAATTGGTACTTCTAGTATTGATTGCTCGAGAATGATGATATTGTAAGAGGTTTAGAGTTGTTGGAGACTCATGTGATCAGATATTACATAAATGGATTCGAGTTTGGAGCAACATTTGGGCAGCGAAGGACGAGGAAGGACATGTGGGAGGTGTCTTGCGGTGGTTGAATTGTTAGAAGGTCAAGTGTAAAAAGTTGAAGTCGAGGAGTTGCTTAAAGGAGAGGGTTTGACCAAAGTGGGAGAGTGGCAGAGTAGCATATGGGTTCTGTGGTAGGATAGCCACACGCCTTGGGGGAAGCTTAGAACAATTTGGGAATCATGATGGGCAGTGACTAGGAACATGGATTTTATTTGGATGCAGCATGACTTCGAGTTTGGAATGCATTGTTGGACTTTTAGCTGATGTCAATGGGGAAGAAGGAACCTTGACAGGTCCCAAGGTTATGTAATTGTAGCTTTAAGCTAAGTGAGAGAGCCCCACCGTCTATGATTGGATTTCGTAGTTGTCAACTTGTGCGGTTTTCTATTTATCGGTGTATTGGTGGGTTATTACGACTAAGGAAAGAAAACATTAGAGGTAAATTGAGCAAAGGATTTGAGGAATGTGTGCTATCTTTGGCCTTATCGGTTCATGTTCAGGTTCTGGGAAGACTCAGAGTCTATGCTTCGTGTGGGTGTGATCTATAAGGAGAGGAATTCAGCCGGTTGCTTCTTTGAGAGGGTATTCATGTGCTAGTAGGGCCTTGGAGTTAGATTATACTCAGGGACAAGTCAGAGTGGGTGACTCTCAACAATGGTCCTAGCAAGTTCAAAATTAAAGTGCGGTGCCTAAGGATTTCAAGTCCGTGGTATGGTTATGTCTCAAGCTTTGGCAGTGGATTATGAAAAGGTTTCTTGGAGTGTTCTACGTTATCTTTGGTCTGCGGTGTGGCATTGGAGGAATGGGAGAAAATAACTTCGGGTTCATGGAAGAATTATTAGGATGGGTGTACCCGTTGAAGATGCGAATATGCGCACAAGAAAAGTATGTGATGGTTCGTGGGTTTTAGAGACAACGTGGTCTCGTAAAATAAAGTCACTCAGGATTAGTGCGGAATTGGGTTCATGATATTTTGAATGGAGCTATTATTATTTCTAGGGAGAGTTCCGAGTAAATTAGGGGAAGTCGGTTCGGCTAGTAATGGTTGAACTGGCATGATGGAGGCAATGGTCAGTTCCTTTAACGTGTTGAGTTATACATGTAATTTGTGGCGGTACGTGCGAGGCTTGACGGCTGCTGTAATTGATTTTATTTGGGGGCATTCAAGTATTATGGCCTATTATGTGTAGATGGAACCCGGAAGAATTATAGTGGTTTAGACCACTACTCGAGGTTTGCATTTTCGTGCTGTTTGAGAATTTAGTTGCGTGTTGTGTTGGTTCTTCTCGAATGAGCTAAGTAAAAGATTTCTATATGATGAAGTATTTATTCTATAAGTGGATCAGGGGTAATTATGTCATTCTAGTACTCTCACGTATTGGAATGTTAGGTGCAGTGAACGGCATGGAAAATTAGAAGCTGAGGATCAAGGTTGCGGTTCAGTATTGACAAAAATGTGAAGAGCTCGGTGGACGGCGATTTTGAAGAGTCATTTTCATACAAACTAGTGGGTCAGTGATTTTGATCCTTTTTTATTACATAACATTATTGTTTAGGAGATTTAATATCTAATCCATGGAATTTGAAGAGAATATTTGGGAAATTGTTTCAACAACAACAACCCAGTAAAATCCTACAGATGGGGTCTGGGAGGTTAGAATTTTCACGCACCAATTCTTGGGGAGGCGTGCCTAGCACCCGGTGCCGTGCTGGCCCGAGCGAACCAGTCTGTAACTTATTTTCTTTCTTCTGCAACTATCATGGGCCAACATGGACACAACTCGTAATTTATAACAAAAAAGTGGGAAAACGGTGTGTCAATGAACCATCATTCTTAAAACATGAATACATACGGGACGTCAAGGACTCTTACATACTGTACATAATGAATCTGTGTATACAAAGCCTCTAAGATTATTTGACATCAAATGGTATAGGGTACCGGCCTACCCATAAGACTGTAACACAACTCTGACACGATGACTTATAGACTCGGCTGCATTCCGAATGAGGTGGAGTCTTACCGATCCTTCGCTGAATGCTAACCTCGTCTACTATGAGGGCTCATCGAATGGATTATCTATTCATGCAGGTATGAATACAGCATCCACGATAAAAGGACGTCAGTATGAATAATGTACTGAGTATGTAAAGCATGTAAATCAGTATATAAAGGACTTGGAAGAAACATGAAGTAAAGGACTCAACCTGTAAGTATGGATAGCTCTGTAAATCATGAAATATTTTTAATGTCATACATATGCATATAAATGTCATATAATGCATCGGTTGGTGTGTACATAGCATCGTCATGTCTATGAGGGCATCCCATCATATCATCTCAGCTTCTGTGGGCAAAATCATCAACATATACCAACTAATTAGGTGGTGGTGCGTATATAATGTCGTAACCTTTTCCCATACACCATATACATATAATATATGCATATATAACGTCATCTGGTCATGGGAAATTCATATGTATAAATGAATCCAATGCATAATGAAGTAAGTCAATACGATCTCTTGAAATGTCATGAGACCCATTAACAGACGACACGATAGTAGGACACATGGGGAATCAAGAACATAGTCACATGCCAAAAGGAACATGGAACATGCCAAAAGGAACATCGAATGGATTATCTATTCCTGCAGGTATGTTTGCTCGTTTAGTTTGTATCATATGGAACATGCCAAAAGGAAAGAAGGGATAGCCTTAATATACCTTACATGATGAAATTATCAACTAATTTCACTAGAGCTTTCCAAGAAAAATTTTTGCTCCTTTAAATCATTGAACAAGAACTAAGCACTTCTTATGATCATGGCATAATTCATGTTGCTGGACATATGGAGTATCATGGATGTATGTTTCTGCTATGTTTCTAAAGTAAGAGACACCCTAATAATAAAAGGAAAGATTTCAACCTTCTTTCTACATCTTAATTGCAAACGAAGTATAATATGTAAGCTTAAAGGCTTGCATTGTCACGTGTAAACAAGGCACACCATGTGCTATGACTCGTGTGCACATTGGTGTCACCCTTGTCCAACTTCATGCCATGTGGCAGCCCACAATTTCCCCTAAAACGCCACCTCATTCCATAAACCAAAGAGTCACCACTTGGATGTTTGACTCATTTTCACTTGTTGCCACGTGGGGGTGATGTTCCAACCTAACTTATCCACCAATTTCCCAAATGTGCCATCTTGCTCTATGACTTAAGAGTAATTTATTGGGCTTTTCTTGGCTTCCACGTTGGGAGGCTTATCAAGTTAAGCCTATTCAAACATTTTAATTACTTATCCACTACAATAATTTGATAACTAAGCCACCAAAACACCCTAATCTTTCCACCTAGCTCCAAGACTTGCCTACAATATTGAATTCCCTACTTGCTGCCACCTTAATCCTTATAAAATTGATTAGTCATGAGCCCCCCTTATCCTCATGATTCCACGTGGATTCATACAAATTACACTTATCCACTTGTAACTAATTCCATATTCCATGACTTTATACCAATATTTACCCAATTATTCACATAATAATTTCTAGGTCTCGATTCACTTAAATACTAATATATTTCATATACCTTACTATCATGATCGTGTGGTACCTTGTATGGAACTAGTCCATAAATACGGAGNCTATCCAAACATTTTAATTACTTATCCACTACAATAATTTGATAACTAAGCCACCAAAACACCCTAATCTTTCCACCTAGCTCCAAGACTTGCCTAGTCAATATTGAATTCCCTACTTGCTGCCACCTTAATCCTTATAAAATTGATTAGTCATGAGCCCCCCTTATCCTCATGATTCCACGTGGATTCATACAAATTACACTTATCCACTTGTAACTAATTCCATATTCCATGACTTTATACCAATATTTACCCAATTATTCACATAATAATTTCTAGGTCTCGATTCACTTAAATACTAATATATTTCATATACCTTACTATCATGATCGTGTGGTACCTTGTATGGAACTAGTCCATAAATACGGAGTATTATCGCATGGACCGTATTTTTTCCCAAAATATCAAACATCAATGATACCCTCTTTCTTTGATTTGTTTATCCTATGACCTTCACAACACTTACTTATCACTTGATATAAATATCATAAGCACTTATAACCTCAAAAATATTCTTGTCATTGAACTTATATCAATTGTCTTATAACAAATACAATATAGAACAGTACGGGATGTAACGAGTATGTACTTAGACCTTACCCCTACCCCAAAGGGTTAGAGAGGCTATTTCTAGGAGACGCTTAACTCATGAAGACGAATATAGACAACAGAGTCTGTGGCAGCAACAAAAATCAGAAAAATAATATAAGCATCATAGAAAATAGATAGAAAAGTAATAACAACAACCAGTAATAACACCACAGTACAGTGAAAAAAATGAAACAATAGTGCGGCGTTAACATACACCACTAATAGTCCAAGACAATACCCTAAGAGACTAATCCCCCCTTCGGAACGAAGGAGAAAAATGCTCGACTCCTTCCTAACCTTCAACCCTAATGCTCGACCTCCACACCTTCCTATAAAGAGCCATGTCCTAAAACATCTAAAGTTGAGCCGTGTCCTGCCTGATCACCTCACCCCAATAATTCTTAGGCCTCCCTATACCTCTTCTCATAATCGCCAATCGCTCAAACCTCCTAACCGGATCATATTGGCTTCTCATCCACATGTGACCGAACCATCTAACCCTCGCTTCACGCATCTTGTCATCTATGGGAGCCATGCCCAACTTCTCCTGAATATCTTCAATCCTAATCTTATACAACCTAGTGTGCCCACACATCCATATGAACACCATCATCTCTCCTACTTTCAACTTCTGGATATGGGAATTATTGACTGGCCAACACTCTACCCCATAATATATGGCCAGTCTAGCCACCTCTCTATAGAACTTGCCCTTAAGTTTCAGTGGCACATTTTTGTCACACAATACTACAGACGATAACCTTCATTTCATCCAACCCAGCCCTATACGATGCGTGACATCCTCATCTATCTCTCCACCCACCTGGTGTAAGGCCCAGTAAATTATTTTGCAAAAGAAATATAATGTTGTGTGGTGCCGAATTGATTGGATTTTTGGGTTGAACAATGCACTGGAGAGTAAAGGAATTTTTTTGGCAAAAGAGGACGTTTTTGAGGCCCACTATGCGGTTGCAGAATCACTCTACGGACTGCATAATGGCCGCAAAGTGAAGCAGAGTGAGGCAGGGATGGGCCATTTTGGAGGTCAAGTTTGCGGCGCATTATGAGAGCGAAGACCAGTTCTACGGTGCATTATGCGACCGCAGAACAGGTGTGCGGGCCGCATAATGACCGCAAACGGAGTCAGTCATGCCCAGTTTCGGAGGCCAATTATGCGGACTATTATGCGGATCGCACATCCATTATGCGGTCGCATATGCAACCGTAGATCCTATTCCGGGGCAATATTTTTGGGTTTTTACAACCCGACCCTACTTCGTTAAATATACGCAATGGACCCTTTTTGACCAAAAATCTGACATTTTAGAGTGAGAGAGAGTGCCCTTGAGTGAGAAGGAGTTCCTAAAATATTGTTCTTCATTTCTTGCTCAAATCTTGGAAGATTAATAAGGAACACACACACGGTCTTCATCCTAAAGGTACGGTTCTACACCCTATCCCTCAATTTCAAATTTTATCTAGAATTAGGTGCTTAGTAAGATAATTTTTGGGCATGGGAGTTGTTCATCTTGGATGCATGTGTTATCAAAGGGTGTAAGAAGATTGTTGAGCAAAGAATGGTAAAGAATGGGTTGTGGGACTATGGAATCCTCCATAAAAAGATTTTGAAACCTTAATGCACACCTAGTGTTTAATAAAATGCTCAAATGAGCTAGAACCATGATCATCTTCCTAATTTTGGTTCAGCCTGTTATATTTCTAAAATAGATTGAAGTTTCTAAGAATTCCGGAATATGTTAGAGTTTAAGGAAGCTATATTGAGGTATGTTGGCTAAATTCTTCTCTTAGAATTGAATCCCTCGATATTCATGTAATTTATATAAGACCCGAGTGGTTCATTATAAATTGGTTATTCCAAGTAAGTTTGTGTAGAAAGATATATGTTCAATAAGTATCCCAAATGATTTATTCATGTTAAATTATCAATTGAGGGTGTGTTCCAAATATGGGTTATGCATTAATAATGTTTCGACTTCAAGTCAAGTTCAAACGAAGGCTATTATGCCAAATTTTGTGAAATATCTCTATGTGCCTAAGACTCTTAATTGCTCACATGTGTACTACGAACCTTGAATTGAATTGTATTTGTTATTGATGATAATGATGATGTTTGAAATTGAAAAGGTGAACATGAAATACTTAATACGGCCGACGTGCCATGAATGATTCTATAATTGTGTCCCCTAGTGCCAGTGAAATGAAAAGATGTGAAAGAAGTATGAAATGCGATGATTGATATAAAAAGGTTGATGTCTCGAATAAGTCATCCTAGTCGATCAGGTCATGATCGAACACCATGCTGCACACATGGTGGTGATTGTGCTGGAAATTGTAATTGAAATTGTGATTGTGGTTGATGTCTCTAATAAGATAGCCTAGCAGATCGGGTCGTGATCGGAATTCGTGTTAAAGGTACGGGGGTAATGATATTGAGAGTGATTTTGGTTGATGTCTCTAAATAGATAGCCTAGCCGATCGGGTCGTGATCGGAATTCGTGTTAAAGGTACGGGGGTAATGATATTGAGAGTGATTTTGGTTGATGTCTCTAAATAGATAGCCTAGCCGATCGGGTCGTGATCGGAATTCGTGTTAAAGGTACGGGGGTAATGATATTGAGAGTGATTTTGGTTGATGTCTCTAAATAGATAGCCTAGCCGATCGGGTCGTGATCGGACTCCATGCTAAGAGTACAGTGGTATTGGTATTGTGAATAATGGTATTGCGAACAATGGTATATCGGTGCTAAGAATCACCAATATGAAAATATGGGAATTTATGTGAAACATGATGTTTTGGTATTGATCGAGACTTTCATTGATTTTATGATTATTCCTCCTTATAATATTATTCATTCTATTGAGAAGGTATTCAGTTATACATACTAGTGCTATTCGACGGTACTAACCTCCCTTTTTCTTGTGGCGCTGCATCTTTAATGGATGCAGGTGGTTCCACAGTAGGAGATATTGATCAGTGATAGCAGTACACCTTCTTCCCAGCTGACTTGGTGAGCCCCACTTCATCCCGGGGTCATGTATCTTTTGTTCTTTGTGTTTTCTGTTTGAGGTATAGCCGGGGCCTTGTTGCTGACATTATCATTATACTCTTCTCTATCTATAGAGGCTTCGTAGACATAGTGTGGGATGTATATTGGTGCTGGGGAAGTCAAACTATGTTATGTTGTGGTTGTATTACTTGTTCCATTTGACGCTTTAAAATGGTGAAACAATTGGTAAAGAATTTGTATTGTAGACATGATCACCTTTTTGCCTAAATAATGAATATATATATATATATATTATCTTTATTCATGAACGAGTTTGGGTAGAAGGAAATCTAATAGGCTTGCTCGGCCTGGTTCACTCGGTTGAGCGCCGGTCGTGCTCCTCGGTTTTCGGGCATGACAAACTTGGTATCTGAGCCTAAGGTTTTAAAGTGTCCTAGGATTTCTCAGAGACGTGTCTAGTAGAGTCCTTATTATCGGTGTGTTGTCGACCACATCTATAATTAGGATGCTACATGGGCATTGAGGAATAATACCCTTCTTTCATGTTCTCGATTGTGCGATAAAGCTTATGGTAAGTTTGTTCCTTCTTTAACTCGTGCTTTACTTTAACTTTCAGTACATGGCACCTAAGAAGAAGGCAAGAACTGTCCAAAGAGCTAATGTCACCCTAGGAGTGACAGTTGACCCTATAATTGATGATGCGGGTGAGCGCCCAAGGAGTGAGAATATTCCTCCAGTTTCTACACTGCCTGATTCTACTACAACTGATCAGACAACACATGTCCCTACATCTACTAAGGGTGAAATAGTCCCTCCAGCTGATATAACAATTCCAACTCCAGTTCTAGCTTCAGATTCTCATGTTTCTAATGTTTATCTTAGGGGAGCCATACAGATGTTGTCTCAGATAGTGGCATCCCAGGCCCAAAGATCAAATATTGCACCCACTTCTTCCAGCCAGCCAAGGTTAACAGGTTTCTACAGTTGGATCCTCCAGTGTTCACAGGCACTAACCCAGAGGAGGATCCCTAGGACTTCATTGATGAGAGACTATCAGATTTATACATGCTACTGAAAAGAAGGCAGTAGAATTGGCCTCCAACTGCCTGGAAGAGGTGGCTTATTCTTGGTTTGAACTATGGGAGGAGTCCAGTGAAAAAGGGAGCCCTTTGGTGAGGTAGGATGAGTTTGCCGATGCCTTAACTGATCATTTCTTACCTACCGAGACTAAGGTAGCCCGTGCTGTTGAGTTTGAGAACCTGAGGCAAGGTAGCCTGAATGTGTAGGATTACCATAAGAGATTCGCGTACCTGTCTAAGTAGGCTATTTACATGTTGCCCACTATAGAGGCTAGAGTGCACCGCTTTGTATAGGGCCTTAGTCCCTTGGTAATTAATGAGGCCTCTACAACAGCGTTGATATGAACTATGGAAAAATCGTGGCATTCACTCAAGCAATAAAGACTCGCAAATTGAGGAACAGAATGGATCGAGAGGGTAATAATAAGGCAACTTTGGTGGTTTTTCTAGTGGTGTCAAGTCAACATTCAGGGGAGGGTTGTCAGGGCCATCCCAGTCCTTTACTCAGTCTTCAATTAGTGTACCGCCATCAGGGCCTAGTCAGCAGCAGAAGTGGATCCGTTTCAGGCCTAGATAGGGAAATAGGGGCTCCTATCAGAAAGGTTGTCATGGTGGCAGATTCCTGCAGCAGAGGGGGCCTTCATGCCCTAGGTGTGGAAAGATGTACCTAGGAATATGCTACATGTATTTACCCATATGCAACGGATACGGATTGAGGGGTCACAGTCAGAAGGATTGTCGTTCGTTCCGCCAGGGTTAGGGTAGGGGCCCATCACAACCAACCAATTCTGCAGCTACTACATCTACAGTACATCCTCCAGCTCGAGGCACTCTAACACCCGCAGGGCATGGTGCAGCTAGGGGTGGAGCACAGAGTTCGCGAGGATCTGTCCGTTTCTATGCTATGAGGGGTCTCCGAAATTCAGAGGCTTCTCCAAATTTTGTCACAGGTATATTGACTACCCAATCTCATGATGTGTATGCTCTTATTGATCCCAGTTTCACTTTGTCATATGTCACACCTTATATTGCTATGGAATTTGGGATAGAACCGGAACAGCTTCATGAGCCGTTCTCTGTATCTACTCTGGTTGGTGAGTTTGCTTTGGTTGCATGGGTTTATAGGGATTGGGTTGTCATGATGCGTGGTCGGGACATCATGGCCAATCTTATTGAATTGGGAATGGTCGATTTTAATGTGATAATGGGGATGGATTGGCTTTATTCTTGTTTTGCCAAGATTGATTGCCGAACCATGACTGTTAGGTTCGAATTCCCAAATGAGTCAGTTATTGAGTGGAAGGGTGATGATGTAGTGCCGAAGGGTAGGTTTATTTCNTGGAAAAATGGTGGCATTCACTCAAGCAATAAAGACTCGCAAATTGAGGAACAGAATGGATCGAGAGGGTAATAATAAGGCAACTTTGGTGGTTTTTCTAGTGGTGTCAAGTCAACATTCAGGGGAGGGTTGTCAGGGCCATCCCAGTCCTTTACTCAGTCTTCAATTAGTGTACCGCCATCAGGGCCTAGTCAGCAGCAGAAGTGGATCCGTTTCAGGCCTAGATAGGGAAATAGGGGCTCCTATCAGAAAGGTTGTCATGGTGGCAGATTCCTGCAGCAGAGGGGGCCTTCATGCCCTAGGTGTGGAAAGATGTACCTAGGAATATGCTACATGTATTTACCCATATGCAACGGATACGGATTGAGGGGTCACAGTCAGAAGGATTGTCGTTCGTTCCGCCAGGGTTAGGGTAGGGGCCCATCACAACCAACCAATTCTGCAGCTACTACATCTACAGTACATCCTCCAGCTCGAGGCACTCTAACACCCGCAGGGCATGGTGCAGCTAGGGGTGGAGCACAGAGTTCGCGAGGATCTGTCCGTTTCTATGCTATGAGGGGTCTCCGAAATTCAGAGGCTTCTCCAAATTTTGTCACAGGTATATTGACTACCCAATCTCATGATGTGTATGCTCTTATTGATCCCAGTTTCACTTTGTCATATGTCACACCTTATATTGCTATGGAATTTGGGATAGAACCGGAACAGCTTCATGAGCCGTTCTCTGTATCTACTCTGGTTGGTGAGTTTGCTTTGGTTGCATGGGTTTATAGGGATTGGGTTGTCATGATGCGTGGTCGGGACATCATGGCCAATCTTATTGAATTGGGAATGGTCGATTTTAATGTGATAATGGGGATGGATTGGCTTTATTCTTGTTTTGCCAAGATTGATTGCCGAACCATGACTGTTAGGTTCGAATTCCCAAATGAGTCAGTTATTGAGTGGAAGGGTGATGATGTAGTGCCGAAGGGTAGGTTTATTTCTTACCTTAAGGCTGCAAATGATCAACAAGGGGTGTATTTACCATTTGGTCCGGGTTATGGACACCGATGCTGAGGGACCTACACTTGAGTCCGTGCCTGCTGTAAATGAATTTCCGGGAGTCTTTCCGAATGAACTCCCTGGGATCCCACCAGACAGGAAGATTGATTTTGGGATTGATGTGATGCCAGACACGCATCCTATATCTATTCCTCCCTAGTAAATCGCACTGGCAGAATTGAAGGAGCTAAAGGGACAATTGATAGACTTGTTAGAAAAGGGTTTTATCCGGCTGAGTGTGTCACCTTGGGGCGCACCGATTCTCTTNAAAAGAATTTTGACTGAAGCTCACACTTCTAGGTATTCTGTACACCCGGGTTCTACAAAAATGTATCATGATCTCAAGGAAGTCTATTGGTGGAATGATACGAAGAGGAATGTGGCGGACTTTGCGGCAAGATGTCTGAATTTTCAGCAAGTGAAGGCCGAACACCAAAAGGCCCGGTGGGTTGGCACAGAACATAGAAATTCCTATGTTGAACTGGGAAATGATTAATATGGAATTTGTGGTATGATTAATATAGACTCGATTTGGGTTATTGNCCTTGGTAATTAATGAGGCCTCTACAACAGCGTTGATATGAACTATGGAAAAATCGTGGCATTCACTCAAGCAATAAAGACTCGCAAATTGAGGAACAGAATGGATCGAGAGGGTAATAATAAGGCAACTTTGGTGGTTTTTCTAGTGGTGTCAAGTCAACATTCAGGGGAGGGTTGTCAGGGCCATCCCAGTCCTTTACTCAGTCTTCAATTAGTGTACCGCCATCAGGGCCTAGTCAGCAGCAGAAGTGGATCCGTTTCAGGCCTAGATAGGGAAATAGGGGCTCCTATCAGAAAGGTTGTCATGGTGGCAGATTCCTGCAGCAGAGGGGGCCTTCATGCCCTAGGTGTGGAAAGATGTACCTAGGAATATGCTACATGTATTTACCCATATGCAACGGATACGGATTGAGGGGTCACAGTCAGAAGGATTGTCGTTCGTTCCGCCAGGGTTAGGGTAGGGGCCCATCACAACCAACCAATTCTGCAGCTACTACATCTACAGTACATCCTCCAGCTCGAGGCACTCTAACACCCGCAGGGCATGGTGCAGCTAGGGGTGGAGCACAGAGTTCGCGAGGATCTGTCCGTTTCTATGCTATGAGGGGTCTCCGAAATTCAGAGGCTTCTCCAAATTTTGTCACAGGTATATTGACTACCCAATCTCATGATGTGTATGCTCTTATTGATCCCAGTTTCACTTTGTCATATGTCACACCTTATATTGCTATGGAATTTGGGATAGAACCGGAACAGCTTCATGAGCCGTTCTCTGTATCTACTCTGGTTGGTGAGTTTGCTTTGGTTGCATGGGTTTATAGGGATTGGGTTGTCATGATGCGTGGTCGGGACATCATGTCCGATCTTATTGAATTGGGAATGGTCGATTTTAATGTGATAATGGGGATGGATTGGCTTTATTCTTGTTTTGCCAAGATTGATTGCCGAACCATGACTGTTAGGTTCGAATTCCCAAATGAGTCAGTTATTGAGTGGAAGGGTGATGATGTAGTGCCGAAGGGTAGGTTTATTTCTTACCTTAAGGCTGCAAATGATCAACAAGGGGTGTATTTACCATTTGGTCCGGGTTATGGACACCGATGCTGAGGGACCTACACTTGAGTCCGTGCCTGCTGTAAATGAATTTCCGGGAGTCTTTCCGAATGAACTCCCTGGGATCCCACCAGACAGGAAGATTGATTTTGGGATTGATGTGATGCCAGACACGCATCCTATATCTATTCCTCCCTAGTAAATCGCACTGGCAGAATTGAAGGAGCTAAAGGGACAATTGATAGACTTGTTAGAAAAGGGTTTTATCCGGCTGAGTGTGTCACCTTGGGGCGCACCGATTCTCTTTGTAAGGAAGGAGGATCGGTCACTGAGAATGTGTATCGACTATCGGCAGCTCAATAAGGTCACAATCAAAGCTAAAAATCCACTACCAAGGATAGATGACTTGTTTGATCAATTGCAAGGTGCTAGGTACTTCTCTAAAATTGATTTTAGATCCGGGTATCACCAATTGAGGATTAGGGAGCAGGATATTCCGAAAACAACTTTTAGGACCTGGTATGGACATTTTGAATTTATGGTGATGTCTTTTGGGCTATCAAATGCCCCAGCAGCCTTCATGGATCTTATGAATCGAGTTTCCAAGCCGTTCCTCGACTCTTTTGTGATAGTGTTTGTTGACGATATTCTTGTATATTCACGAAGTTGAGAGGACTATGTTGATCATCTCAGGATAGTTCTGCAAACCCTATATCAGCACTAGTTATATGCAATTCTTTTCAAAATGTGAATTTTGGCTTAATCGGTCACATTCATGGGTCATGTCGTCTTTAGTGATGGGATTAAAGCTGATCCTCAGAAAGTTGCAACTGTGAAGAATTGGCCGAGGCCTACAACTCCAACAAAGATTCACAGTTTCTTAGGCTTAACTGGATATTATAGAATGTTTGAGGAGGGTTTTTCTACTCTTGCCTTTCCATTGACCAAATTGACGTNATGTTGAACTGGGAAATGATTAATATGGAATTTGTGGTATGATTAATATAGACTCGATTTGGGTTATTGTGGATCGACTCACGAAATTATCACACTTCTTGCAGGTTAAGGCTACCGATACATCAGAACAATATGCTCAGTTGTATATCAAAGAAATAGTCAGGTTGCATGGCACTCCAGTTTCCATCATTTTTGAGGGCACAATTCACTGCCAATTTTTGGAAGAAATTGCATCAAGGTTTAGGTACTTAGGTGAATCTTAGTACAACCTTTCACCCACAGACTGACGGACAGGAAGAGCAGACTATTCAGACGCTTGAGGATATGTGGCGCGCTTGTGTTCTAGACTTTAAGGGTAGTTGGGATGATCATTTACCACTCATAGAATTTGACTACAACAATAGTTATCATGCTATCATCCAGATGGCACCGTTCAAGCCTTTATACGGAAGGAGATATAGATCTCCCTTTAGGTNGATGGCTTGCATTACTCAAGGATTACGACATTGATATTTTATACCATCCGGGGAAGGCTAATGTTGTGGCGGATGCTCTTAGACAAAAATCTATGGGTAGTTTACCACTATTTGAGGCATATCAAAGGCCATTGGCCAAGGAAGTTCATAGATTGGCTAGTTTGGGAATTCATCTTGCGGACTCTATTGAAGGAGGGGTGATTGTACAAAATAGGGCTGAATCATCACTTATTGTGGAAGTTAAAGACAAGCAATACAACAATCCATTGTTGGCACAATTGAAAGAGGGGATTCATAAACATAAGACCATGGACTTTTCTCTTGGCATGGATGATGGTACACTAAGGTACCAAGGACGACAATGTGTCCCAAACGTGGATGGTCTCCGGAAAAGAATTTTGACTGAAGCTCACACTTCTAGGTATTCT
>AWOL01S0022216.1:6461-22878 GCA_000715115.1 Nicotiana otophora | reverse complement strand
CACACTTCTTGCAGGTTAAGGCTACCGATACATCAGAACAATATGCTCAGTTGTATATCAAAGAAATAGTCAGGTTGCATGGCACTCCAGTTTCCATCATTTTTGAGGGCACAATTCACTGCCAATTTTTGGAAGAAATTGCATCAAGGTTTAGGTACTTAGGTGAATCTTAGTACAACCTTTCACCCACAGACTGACGGACAGGAAGAGCAGACTATTCAGACGCTTGAGGATATGTGGCGCGCTTGTGTTCTAGACTTTAAGGGTAGTTGGGATGATCATTTACCACTCATAGAATTTGACTACAACAATAGTTATCATGCTATCATCCAGATGGCACCGTTCAAGCCTTTATACGGAAGGAGATATAGATCTCCCTTTAGGTGGTTCAAAATTATTACGGAGCGGTTGAAGACTGCTTAGAGTTGTCAGAAGTCTTATTCAGATGTTCGTCATAGGGATTTGGAGTTCAAATAAGATGATTGGGTATTCTTGAAAGTTTCCCCCATGAAGGGTGTAATGCAATTTGGTAAGAAAGGGAAATTGAGTCCGAGGTATGTCGGACCATACAAATTCATTCAGAGGATCGGAGAGGTGGCGTACAAGCTTGAGCTACCACCCAAGATATCATTAGTGCACCCGGTGTTTCATGTGTCTATGTTAAAGAAAGTAGTTGGATACTCATCACTCATTGTCACAGTTGAAACTATTGCAGTTAATGAGAAATTGACTTACGAGGAGATTCCAGTTTTTATTATTGATCGGCAAGTCCGAAAGTTGAGAAATAAAGAAATCACCTCCGTGAAAGTGTTATGGCGAAACCAGCAGGTTGAAGAGGCTACATGGAAGGCCGAGGAAGAAATGAAGAAACAATATCCTTATTTGTTTGAATAATCACGTATTTATGAGTTGTGCTTTATGAAAATGCTAAGAGTTACTTTCTATGAATTATGTATCATTTGTACCGTTGATGTTAAGGGTGTTACTTTTCTGGTAACATATTGCTCATGAGGCCACGGTTGGTGTTGTTATTGTGTTACATTGCATCATCAGTTATGCATATGTTGTTAGGATTGGTTTTTAGGATTCTCTGGCAGGTGGATAGCCCCAGTTATAGAGGAGACGCTGGCGAAATGTTTGGAAATTTAGAAAGTTTGCCAAATTTTGAAACTACGGGTGTGTGTGAATTAACAGTTTGGCCACATATGATGCTAATGGCGGATTTTTACCCTCATTCAAGAATGAATGATCCTATGTGGGGGAGAATGTAAGGCCCCGTAAAAAGTTTTGCAAAGGAAATATAAGTTTTCGTGGTGCCGAATTTGTTTTACGTGTTGAGGATTATAGAACCTAGTGTGCCCACACATCCATCTGAACATCATCGTCTCTGCTACTTTCATCTTCTGGATATAGGAATTATTGACTGGCCAACACTCTACCCCATAATATATGGCTGCTTTAGCCACCTCTCTATAGAACTTGCCCTTAAGTTTCAGTGGCACATTCTTGTCACAGAGTACTGTGGATGATAACTTTCATTTCATCCACCCCACTCGTATACGATGCATGACATACTCATCTACCTCTCTACCCCCTCGTACGTTTTGGGTTGAACAATGCACTGGAGAGTAAAGGAAACTTTCTGGCAAAAGAGGACGTTTCTACGGCCCACTATGTTGTCGCAGAATCACTCTACGGACCACATAATGGTCGTAGAGTGAGGCAGGGATGGACCATTTGGGAGGTCAGGTTTGCGACGCATTATGTGATAGCAGACCAGTTCTGTGGTGCATTATGTGACTGCAGAATAGGTCTACGGGCAGCATAATGACCGCAGACCGAGTCAGTCATGCCCAGTTCTGGCCCTGTTCTATGGACTGCACATCCATTATGCGGTCGCATATACGATCGCATATCCTATTCCGGGGCAATATTTTAGGGTTTTTACAACCCTACCCTACTTCATTAAATAGATGCAATGGACCATTTTTGACCAAAACCCTTACATTTTAGAGTGAGAGAGAGTGCCCTAGAGTGAGAAGGTGTTCCTCAATAATTGTTCTTCAATTCTTGCTCAAATCATGCAAGATTAAGAAGGAAAACTCACAAGGTCTTTATCCTAAAGGTACGATTCTACACCCTATCCCTCAATTTCGTATTTTGTCTAGAATTGGGTAATTAGTAAGATAATATTTGGGCATGAGAGTTGTTCATCTTGCACGCATGTGTTATCAAAGGGTGTAAGAATATTGTTGAGCTAAGAAAGGTAAAGAATGGGTTGTGGAATGATGGAATCCTCCATAAAAAGACGTTGAAACCTTAGTGCACACCTAGCGTTTGATAAAATGCTCAAATGAGCTAAAACCATGATCATGTTCCTAATTTTGGTTCAACTTGTTATATTTTNGTTCAACTTGTTATATTTCTAAAATAGATTGAAGTTGCTAAGAATTCTGGAACATTTTAGAGTTTAAGGAAGCTCTATTGAGGTAAGTTGGCTAAACTCTTCTCTTAGAAATGAATCCCACAATATTCATGTAATTTATGTAACACCCGAGTGGTTCATTATAAATTGGCTATTCCGACCACAAGTCGTGGTGTGAGAAAGAGGCCTAAAAGGTGGAATGCCCTAGCCTTCAGATTTATTCACAAAACAGTTGCATAGATGGCAAGGACAATATTAAAGTATTCGTAAGAGCTATAGGTTATGAGACTGATAAGTGCATAAGTCAACATTTGAAGATGAATGTTCCAAAGGGGGGAATGATGTTATACCCCATGTTTTCATACGTGAGAGTACATCGTATGTCAATTGATGTAAGCTCAGAAATTAGATTATTTTTGAAAGTACATAAAGTAAGTTAATCATGTTACCTTGGAAGTTACAAATTTTTAAGATCATGAATAAGAAGTACCAAGAGGGTTGGAAGGCTTAGAAGCTAAACGAATAGAAGAAAATAAGTTTTGTCGAAAGTCGACAAGTTGGGAATGTTATAACATGTACTTTTGGGGTGAGACTAGGGTTATTAACATGATAAGGAGGTTATGTTATGATTTATGCTAAGCGAGTTGTGGAACAAAAGTTGGCAAAGGTCATCACAAGTTACATTCATAAATGTACTGAAAATTAGGTCAAATGTAGTAGAGCTCTTCTCCCAATATACAAGGAATTACAGAATTCTCCACCTAACAAATTGAATATTTATGAGTCTAATTTATAACACATTAAACCGTTTGTCAATACGACAACCGAGTATAGAGATATTCGCATTTTTGCGAGACTACACTAGCAGCTCCCAATGGGACCCACTTAGGTGGTGGACGACCCTTGAACATTTTAACGGGGTTGGATGCCTCATTTTTGGCTATGTTCAACGAAGGGAATTTCCCAAACTCTCTCAACACCTATCTAACATCTCTCAAGGTTCCAAGTCTAATCCAAGGTGGCTTTACCTAGACCTATCCTCAAAAGTTAGCCTAAGTGAAAAAAAGAGTCTCTATGGTGTTGTGATGCCATTAAGGGTGCTTGTAAGCTAAGGGAAGCTTTGATTCAGGTATTTTTTGATTATTTAAGGTACGTAGAGCACTCTATTTCTGGGCTTAAGCTTATATATGCATTGGTTAAGTTATTTGGATAAAGAATTACAAGATAGAACTTGAAGTTGTTTAAGAAGTTGTTGTCTCTTATTGGACTATTTCGGAGTTGTGTATATGACTTCATATGGCTGGAAATCCCGGGGAGTGGCTTGGTTATAATGTCCGTATTGTTGTTATGCTGGTAAATATTTTTAGTATGTTGATGATGTTTTAAATAGTAGAATAAGCAACCACACAACACCTAGAAGTGTGGACATGGGGAAAGAAAGGAAAACAAAGGAGATGCCGCCCGTTTTAATAATAAATAAGCTTGTAGTTCATTGTACGATAGTTGCATCTTTCGTAGCTTAACGATAGCATTATTATCGTTGTTGTAGATTAAAGTGCGATAAGACAATTTCAACGTGGTCATTGCATATACTGTGATAAGGCATGTTAAGACTATCTCTTCTTTCCTTTTGGCATGATCCATATGATACAAACGAAACGAGCAAACATGCAAATTTCACAAATGACTCTATTCTTAGAAGTAATAGGGATGCCTATGTTATTGATTCCCCCTGTGTCCTGTTATTATATCGTCTATTCATGGGTCTTAGAAAATACATAAGTTGATAAATTTTATTTCACGATATTAAACGAAAGCATATTTATCTTATAATATTCTGAGAGATCTTATTGACTTACTTCATTATGCATTGCATTCATATATACATGTAAATTGACCCATTACCATATGGGTTTATATACGCATATATTATATGTATATGTGGTATGGGGAAAGGTTACGGTGTTATATATGCACCAGCCACCTGCTCAACTGGCATACATTTATGCTTTCGCCCACTGAGGCCGAGACGATACGACGGGATACCCTCAGAGGCTTGATGATGTTATGTACGCATATACTTATGCATGATATGACATTTATACCCATATACATAACACTATGATGATTTCATGATTATTGAGCTATTCAGACTTACAAATTGAATCCTTTACTCCATGTTTCTTCCACGTCTTTTATATACTTCTTTTCATGCCCGTAAGTCCCGATAGACAGGTTGACAACCCTCCTAGTAGGCTATCTACTCAGTGGAAGGTGTTGGTGCACTCCACTTACTCCAGAGTTGCCTATTTGGTCAGTATGCTCTTGGCATGTATTGATTAGTATGGCGGGGCCCTGTCCCGACCATTATGATTTTTATGTATTCTTAGAGGCTTGTAGATAGATGTCATATATATGGGTGTACTTGTATGGCCTTGTTGGCCTATGTTTTGAGTGTACAAAAGATCGTATCGGCATTATAGGCCCTTATGTCACATGTAAGTTTCTATATCATGATGGATCGTCCTATGTCAACTATTTCCTTATGTTTTATTCTAGTTATCTCATGATGTCCCTTTTGTCCTATTTACCATGATGGTGTGATAAGAAAGATACATTATGCCTGTACTCGATTGAGTAAGGCACATGGTGCCTTTCGCGGCCCTCCAATTTGGGTTATGATAATAAGGCCTTCTAAAGAGCTATCTAAATACTCGATATGTAGTTGTTGTTGTAGGTAAACTCTGCAAGCAGTAGAAACTGATCCCATAAACCCCTGAAATCCATAACACAGGCACATAGTATATACTCCAAGGTCATAATGGTGCGCTCGGACTGACCGTCTGTCTGAAGTTTGCAATTTTCTACTAAACACAACTTGTGTTCCTAACTCACGTTGCACAGCTCACCAAAAATACAATGTGAAGAGCGTGCCTCGATCAGAGATCATGTACACCGGCACACCATGGAGACGAACAATCTTAGGGATATAGATCTGAGCCAGTTGCTCTGAAGAATATGTAGTCATAACTGAAATGAAGTGCGTAGACTTAGTCAGTCTATCCACAATAACCCACGCTGCGTCAAATTTCTTCAAAGTTTGTGGGAGCCCAACAACGATATCCATGGTAATACGATCCCACTTCCACTCTAGAATCTCAAGTCTCTGAAGCAAATCGCCCGACCTCTGATGCTCGTACTTCACCTGCTGACAGCTCAAACACCACATACTCTACTATATCTTTCTTCATTCTTCTTCACCAATAGTGCTGACTCAAATCCTAATACATCTTGGTGACACATAGATTAATGGAATACCACGAAGTGTGAGCCACCTCAAGGATACACACATGAAACCCATCCACATTGGTCACACATATCCGTCCCTACATCCGCAACACCCCATCATATCTAATAGAAACGTCCTTGGCATCGCCGTTCTGCATTGTGTCCTTAAGGGCAAGCAAATACGGGTGGTCATACTGACGCGCTCATACAAAGAAGGACGAGAAACCACGCAAGCAAGTGTCACACCCCAAACTCATGGTGCGCGACCGGCGCTCAACCGAGATAACCCGGCCAAGCAAGCCTATACATTACCTTCTGCCCGGACTTATTCAAGAATAACAGTAAAATCCAATTAATTAATTAAGCGGTGAGGATGATCAAGTAAACAACAACTCAAACTCGTTATTCGTAGTTACATCATTTATAAGTTCCAAAATACATACTCTTTTATAGTTTGAAGTGGAACGTGTGATACAATTACAATATTCCCAACTTGACTTTCCCCATACCAACATACCACCCATGCTATGTCTACACAACCTCTATTATATACAAAAGCGTACAATGACAGTGTCGGCAACAAGGCTCCGGCTATACCTCAAAACATGGTGATAAAATGAACAAACGATGCATGACCCCGAGTGAAGTGGGTCTAACCAAATCAACTGGGAAAAGAGTCCAGTGCTATCGCTGATCAGTGTCACATTTTGTGTAACCACATGCATCCATAACAGATGCAGCACCCCCGGTAAAAGGGACGTTAGTACTGTCGAATAGTACTAGTATATATGACTAAGCACTCTCTAAAAGAAACGAGCAGTAATGCAAGTAAGGACAGTCATAATATCAGTTAAAGCCTCAAACAACAACAACAACAACAACCCAGTATAATCTCACTAGTGGGGTCTTGGGAGGGTAATGTCTACGTAGACCTTACCCCTACCCTGGGGTAGAGAAACTGTTTTCGATAGATCCTCGACTCCCTCCCTCCAAGAACTTCCCACTTTGAGCTTGAGGTGACTCAAACTCACAACCTCTTGGTTGGAAGTGGAGGGTGTTCACTACTAGAGCAACCCCCTCTTGTCTAGTTAAAGCCTTAAGCAATTACCAAATATAATATTAGAGATAAGATAAATTTTAAATAAATTTCCAAATTTTAAGTTGGGAAATCTTTGGTACCGATATACCACTATTCACAATTGCGATTATGATTTCCAGCACAGTCACCACCATGTGTGTTGCATGGCGTCCGGTCACGACCCGATCGGCTATTACGTCTCATGCGAGACATCAACCAAATCACAATTTCAATTACCGTTCTAACACAGTCACCGCCATGTGTGCGGCATAGTGTCCGATCATGACCCGATCGGCTAGGCCTTCTCATGTGATACATCAACCAAATCACAATTTGAATTACAATTATAACACAGTTACCACCATGTGTGCGGCATGGCGTCCGATCATGACCGGATCGGGTAGGCCATTTTCATGTGAGACATCACCCTTTTCTATCAATCACCTTGTTTCATATTTCTTGCACATCTCTTAATTTCATTGGCACTAATGGTCACAATTGTATTATTTCTCTTGGCACATTTGTCGTGTTTCATATTTCACATTTCATATTTCACATTTCGCATTACGTGATTTGTATTTCATGTTTTGTATTTCTTTATATTCAAAACATTTAAGCACACATTTGAGCAACTCGGAATTTTAGGCACATTACGATTTCTTACACAAGCTTTCTTTTGCTTTCCTTTGAAACACAACTTGAGGTCAAGGCATTTAGATATGCAAGCCCTACTTTGAACACATTCTAAAATAGTAGTACAACATAACCAGAGCATTTGAATTACATATTGAACACGAATGTCTTTTGGCACCATCTTATCCGGGTAATAGATTCACAATAACCAACTCGGGACTTACATGGATATTGTGGAGTTAAATGTTAAGAGAAGAGTTTAGACAACATACCTTAATTGAGCTTCCTTAACTCTAAGTGTTTCGCAAATCTTAGCAACTTCAATCTATTTTACAAAAGTAGCAAATTGAACCAAAATTAGGAAGATGATCATGGTTCTAGCTCATTTGAGCATTTTATCAAGCACTAGGTGTACATTAAGGTTTCAAGGTCCTTTTATGGAGGATTCCTTCATCCCACAAACCATTCTTTACTATTTTAGCTCAACAATATCCCTACATCCCATGATCAATCATGCATGCAAAATAAGCCACTCCCATACCCATGAATTATCTTACTACTTGCCCATTTCTAGTTAAATTTCGAAATTAAGAGATAGGGTGTAGAATCTTACCTCTAGGATGAAGACCTCATGTGCTTCCCTTGTTAATTCTTCCATGATTTGAGTTAGAATTGGGGAATAGTTGATCAAGGAACTCTCTCCCTCTCTAAATCCTTTTCTCTCTCTCCAAATATCAAGTTCTCCTTTTAGAAATAGTCCATAGGGTCTAAATATTTAAATGGGGCCGGGTTATAAAAACCCAAAAATGAAGCTCCGCAATGAGATATGCGGTCGCATAATTCTTCTGCAGTTCGCGAAATGACTCTGCAAAACTAGGCTGGTCTGCCCCACTCTGCGGCCGTTATGCGGCCCGCAGACCTATTCTGCAGTCATAATCGCTGCAGAACCTCCCTTCGCAAACTTTCCAAGATGGCTCTGTGATCAGTGTGCGGCCCGCGAAATCGTTTTGCGATCGCATAATGGGCCGCGAAATGACATCTACAAATGCCCAATTCTGCCAAATATAATCCTCCAACTATCATTAACACATACGTGTACCTCGAGATCACAAAACCTCGGTTTATTTTAGGAAAACATTTACGGGGCCTTACAGCAAGAACCCAGCTAATCTCCGAAATATCCAGTCTCGCAAAGTGATTAGCAAATCCTGAACATCCATGGCTTGCGGTCTCTCTACTGCCGCAAAATACGCCAAATTACCCATACTCTGAGCCTTTGTACTCAAGGCATGGACCACCACATTGTCCTTCTCGGGATGATACAAAATGGTCATCTAATAGTCTTTCAGCAACTTTAACCATCTTCGTTTCTCCAAATTAAGGTTCTTCTGCTTGAACAGATACGGGAGACTCCAATGGTCGGTATAGACCTCACATGGAACATCATATAGATATTGCCTCCAATTCTTCAATGCATGAACAATAGATTCCAATTCTAAGTCATGCACAGGGTAATTCTTCTCATGAACCTTCAACTATCGAAATGCGTAAGCAATCACCCTACCATTTTGCATCTACACCGCGCCAAGCCCAATACGTGATGTATCACAATACAAAGTGTATTACCCGAAACTTGTAGGAAACACCAGCACTGGGGCCGTAGTCAATGTAGTTTTGAGCATCTGAAAAGTCACCTCACACTTGTAAGACCATCTGAAAGGAGCACCCTTCTAGGACAATCAAGTCAAAGGTGAAGCAATTGATGAGAATCCCTATACGAAACGAAGATAATACCTGGCCAAACTAAGGAAACTCTGAATCTCAGTAACTGAAGACGGTCTGGGCCAACTCTGAACTGCCTCAATCTTGTTTGGATCTACCTTGATCCCTTAATTAGACACCATGTGACACAAAAATGCCACCGAATCAAGCCAAAACTCACACTTGGATTATTTTGCATATAAATTCTTCTCTCTCATCGTTTGGAGCACGATCCTCAAGTTCTGCTCATGGTCCTCCCGACTGCGAGAATACACCAAAATATCGTCAATGAACAGATGATGAAAGAATCAAGACATAGTTGGAACACACTGTTCATTATGTGCATAAATGTTGTTGGGGCATTAGTCAGCCCAAATGACATCACTAGAAAGGCGTACTGACCATACTGAGTCCTGAAAGCAGTCATCTAAAAATTTGATTTACGAATCTTCAACTGAAGATGCCCTGACCTCAAATCAATCTTTAAGAACACTCTAACACCCTGAATCTGGTCAAATAAGTCATGAATGAGTGGTAGTGGGTACCTTTTCTTGATTGTAAATTTGTTCAGCTGCCTATAGTCATTACACATCCTCATACAGACATCTTTCGTCTTCACAAATAGAATTGGAGCACCCCAAGGTGAGACACTGGGTCGGATGAAACACTTATCAACCTACTCCTGAAGTTGTTCTTTTTACTCCTTTAATTCTGTTGGTGTCATACGATATGGTAGAATAGAAATGGGTTGAGTGCCCGGCACTAAGTCAATACCAAAATCAATTTCCTTATCGAGCAGCATACCGATAGGTCTACTAGAACACATATAGGAATTATCTCACCACCGGAACTGACTCAACGGTAGGAGTATTAGCACTGATATCACACACAAAGGCTAGATATGCTCCGTGAATAACTCACGTGCCAATAATTACAATCCACCAGGCGTAGTCACAAGCTCAATATTTCAATCTCCCTGGTGTGGTCGTGGGCTATCAGTCTGGATCATATTACACAGAAAATCATATATACAAGATTACATGTACATGACCAATGAATATCAAATATAATACTCATGGACTGATATAAATGACATGGTATGATGTATGTAGGTGCAAAGTGTGCTATGATAACTCAAATTAGCAATTCCATCACAAAAACAACAATTATCAAGTTTAATCATGAGACTGGCCTCTATGTAACATCAAATATGGCTCAATTAGGTCTCAACGTGGTACAAATATGAGAAACATCACAACATATATCTTGACAATCTATTCAAAGAATTTCATTACCTAAGCACTACCCCGAGCATGGATAAACACCATGGTACATGCAAATGGGCTCCGCCCCGCTCATGTGCACCACCCATAGCACGCAGATATCACAAATAACTCAGGAAACTAGTGCCTGAACCATGTTTTGGTAAGATACTTACCTCAACCAAGCAAAATCATACCTCTAACAAGCCCATCCCACGTGAATCAACCTCCGGACAACCCGAATCTAGCAAAAGTAACTTAATATAATCAATAAAAGCCATAGGAATTGACTCCAAATAATAAAGCTAAGATCTTTAACTAAAATAAAAAAGTCAACCCAAAAAGTCAACCCCAGGCTCGTGCCTCGGAACCCGAACATACTCACAAATTCCAAATACTCATTCGATTAAGAGTCCAACCATACCAAATTCGTCAAATTTCAACAAAAACTCATCCCTCAAATCATCAAATCTCATTCTCAAATAACCTAGTCCAAAAACCCCCAAATCCCAACTTAAATTCATGAATATTAGGTGTATTAATCAATGGAAAATTAATATCTATCATCAAAAGTGATTAAATCTCAATTAGCTCTTCAATTAGGAAAAGCACTCTAAAGATCACCTTGGACCGAGCTCCGCAAAAACAAAAATGAGAAAAATACCCAAACCCTCGATATTAAAGAGTCTAGCTGCAAAATTGCATCTATGATCCATAACTACGCACATGCGATATCGTATTTGCGGCCCAAATCATGCACATGTGAACTCCACTTATATCCAGACCTACCGCTTTTGCGGACATACTCTCGCACTTGTGGAGCCCTTCCGCATCTACGGCCCAGGCTGCTTCATCAAAACTCCGCCTCTATGGATCCCTCTGCGTAGCAGCGCATCCGCTTCTGTGGAATTCTACGAACCTCCCATGACAAAGCAAACCCTGCACCTGCGCAACAAAAGTTGAAATTATGTCTCTGCATCTGCGGCCAATCCCACCGCAAGTGCGAAAGCGCCAAGAGTCAAAAGCTTTAGCAATAACACCAACTCCCAAAATGGCCCGAGCTCTATCTAAAACACCCACCAAGGCCCCCCGGGAACCCGTCCAAACATACAAATAAATCCTAAAACATAACTAGAACCTTCTCGATGCCTCAAATAACATAAAACAACATTAAAACCTCAAATCACACCTCAATTTAAGCCTAATGAACTAATTAACTTTCATCATTTAAAACTCATGCCAAACCATATCAAATCAACTCTGAAGGACCTCAAATTTTACATGCAGGTCCCAAATGACACAACAGACCTATCCTAACCTGACATCATCAAATTCAACTCTCGATCAAACATATTAACCCTCCAAACATTCCATTTTCAGACTTTTGCCAAATGACACCAAATCAACCTACGGACCTCCAAATCAACATCCGGACATAGACAGAATCCAAAATTACCATACAAAGCTATTGGAACCATCACAACCCCATTCCAAAATTATCTACGCAAATGTCAAACTCTGGTAAACTCTTTCAACTTAAGCTTCCAACATCGGGACTAAGTGTTCCAATTCACTCTAAAACATCACCGAAGTCAAACCAACCACCTAGCGTGTCACGAAACCTAAAAATCACAGACCTAAAAACCAAATAGGGGAACCTATGCTAAAATACTCAAAACGACAGGCCGGGTCATTATATTTTCCCCTTCTTAAACAAGTGTTCATCCTCAAATAAGTCTAGCATCTTACCTGGAGTCTAAAAAAGGTAAGGATATCTGCTATGCCGCTCCTGCTCAGTCTCTTAAGTAGCCTCCTACACTAGCTGACTTCTCTAGTCACTGACGCTATATTCTTTGACCTCAACTTTCGAACCTGCCGATCCAAAATAGCCACCAGCTCCAACTCGTAAGTCAAATCCCTATCGAACTTCACCGTTGTGAAGTCTAAAATTTGTGACGCATCACCATAATGCTTTTGGAGTATCAAAACATGAAATATTGAGTAAGCCCCTCATAGATTAGGTGTCAAGGCAAGTGTGTAGGCTGCCTCTCCCACTCTCTCAAGAACCTCCAAAGGACCAATATACCCAGGGCTCAACTTGTCCTTATTCCCGGACTTCATCACACCCTTCATGGGTGAAACTCTAAGAAGAACCTTCTCCCCCACCATATATGCAACATTATGAGCCTTCATGTCATCATAACTCTTCTGCCTGTATTTAGCTATACGAAGCCACTCCTAAACAACTTCGCCTTCTCCGAAGCATCATGGATCAGCTCAATTCCTTACAGCCTAGCCTCCTTAGGCTCAAACTAACCAACCGGAGAACGACATTTTCACGACCCAATTCCATATCAGGTCGTGATGGCGTCCAACACCGTTGCTAACCAAGCCAACAGTGATCAACCTAATAATTTCCCATGTAGCAATCTTTTTCCTTAATTTAAAATATTTAGTGAGAAACAGGTTTAAGTTAATAAATGAAAGTAGCTAGAAGTATTTACAACAATAGGAACAAAACCAAAATTACAAGTTTACCAATATGTTCCAAGATCTAGTGCCACAAGTATCTGGGCAACTAGTAGAATATACAAAAGGTGTCTACTCTACTATTAGAAATAGAATAGACAGAAAAACACAAAAGAGAGACTCCGGCATGCTGCTGAACGGCTCGCAAGGGCAGCTCATCGTGAAATCTCGAACAGTGATCAAGTATGCGTGCCGGACGGATATCCAGATGCACCTGTCTCAGATCCTGCACAGTTAAGTGCAGAAGTGTAGCATGAGTACATAAAACAATATGTACCCAGTAAGTATCCAGTGTAACCTCGAAGAACTAGTGACGAGGGGTCGACTTTGACACTTATTAAGGCTAATGATAATAAGTCAAAAATTTAACTAAGCATGGATTACAGGAAATATACTAAAATTCAACAACAATATATGATAAATATTCTTTTTCACAATCATTAAATCCCAAATTTATCTTTCATCAAACATTAAAGCAATATCAGTTATGAAAAATCCCAAGAGTTTATCATGCGCAAATAATGCTGAGGTCGTTTGACCCGAACCAACATAATAATATTTAAACTATGCAATGCCGAGGGTCGAACGGTGCGAACCATAGATGTATCTATCTGCTACCGAGGTGTTTGGCTCACTCCACAAATAGAAAACACTTTATGGAAAACACAAGTTTTTCAATAACAATCAAGTGTTCTATTCACAACCTTAAATAAGTGAAACTTATACCTTTGGAATTCTTTAACAATTTCTTTTTTGGAAATATGATATAAGGAATCAAATTAACAAGTAAGGGTGCAATTGTTTCAAGTATAGCATGATATGGGTCCTAGACTACCTGGACTATAGCATAATTAGTTGCTACGCACGGACTCTCATCACTTCGTATGTACGTAGCCCCCCACAAATAGACAACATACTAGTTAATTCACCTATGGGGTAACTTCCGTCTTACAAGGTTAGAAAGGAGACTTACCTCGCCTCAAAACTTACTTCCCGATTCAAGAATGCCCTCACACCCTCAAATCGGTGGCGAATCCATCCAAACTAATCAAATAATATACAAACTAATCAATACGTGCTCAAGAGTTCGTATTCTAACTTTTAAAGAGGTTAACCAACCTTAAAAACAAGATTATATGAATTCACCCCACCGGGCCCACGTGCCAGGAGTCCGAAAATTTTCTAAGAAAGTTGTTACCCATAACCTTAGGAACATAAATATATGATTTTCAGTAAGTTCCACATCCATTTTCGTGGTAAAATCCCATTTTTATTATACCCTATGTTTTTCATCTAAACCCATGATTTCTACCAATTGTCATGTTAAGATCTACTATTAATCTATGTATTAAACTCACATTAAGTAGCAATTACTTACCTCACACAGCTAGGTCGAAATCCCCTCCTTAAAAGCTCTCAAATTGCCCAAGAGTGGAAGAAAATGTGATAAAAATAGCCTAAGTCCCCTATAAAATGAACCCTCACTGCCTAGTGACTTTGGCACCTGTGGTGCTTTGGACCGCATCTGCGGTCCTACGCCTACGGCAATTTCCTTGCAGGTACACCTTTCCCTCACCTGGCCTAGCTCCGCATCTACGGACAAAGAGGGCCGCTTCTGCGAGCCTAGCCGCACCTGTGACCATGGAAACGCAGGAGGGCACAATATTCTGCATCTGCGGATTCTGGGTTGCCCTCCATTTCTCGCTTCTGCGGCTCATGGCTCGCACCTGCGATCCTGCACCTGCGGCTAGCCAAGCGCAAGTGCGATTATGAAAATCAGGGAGCTTCAGTTGTTGCTCCAAGCTCCCAACTTGGTTTAAGCCTCGTCCGATTGACACTCGGTGCCCCCGGGGCCCCGCCCGAACATACCAACAAGCTTAGAGTCATAAAACAGACTTGCGCCAACTCTCAAAACGCCTGAAATAACAATAAAACTAAGAATGGCACCCCAAAACCAATTGAATCAAACTTATGAACTTCAAGTTATTCTATTCACTAAAAATGCACCGAAACGTACTTAGACAACTCGGATTGACGCCAAATTTTGTGTGCAAGTATTAAATGACATTACAGAACTATTCCAGATCTCGGAATTGCATTTGGACCTTGATAACACCAAAACCTTCTCCAAACCTAATTTAAATACCTTCTTAAACCTTCAAAGAACCAACTTTCACTATTAGGCGTCGAAACGCTCCCGGGTCATCCAAAACCCATTCCAAGCATACGCCCGAGTCCGAAATCATCATACGAACGTATTGGAACTGTCAAATCCCAATTATGAGGTCGTTTGCTCAAAACGTTGACCGAAATAAAACTTGGCCTTTTAAGGCCAACTTAAGGAATGAAATGTTCCGATTTCTACCTGAACCTTTCCAAATCCTCGAACTAACAATCACCGCAAGTCATAAAACAGTAAAAGCACATACGGAGAGTCTTATTTAGGGGAACGGGGTTCTAAAAACTAAAATGACCGGTCGAGTCATTACATTCTCCACCTCTTAAACAAATGTTCATCCTAGAACGAGTCTAGAATCATACCTGGAGTACTAAACATGTGATGATATCTGCTCCGCATGTCCTTCTCGGACTCCCAAGTCGCCTCCTCGACTGGTTGGCCCCTCCACTAGACCTTCACTGCGGAAATTCTCTTGGATCTCAACTGGCGATCCTGCCTATCAACAAAGGCAACTGGATCCTCTTCATAACCCAGACTCTCATATAACAGAATCGTGTTGAAGTCTAATACATGTGACAGGTCGGAATGATATCTCTGGAGCATAGACACGTGGAAAACTGGATGAACTCCCGATAGGCTGGGAGGAAAGGCATGCTCAAAAGAAACCTTCCCAACTAGCCTCAACACCTCAAATGGGCCTATAAACCTTGGGCTAAACTTGCCCTTCTACCCAAACATCATGATACCCTTCATCGGCGAGACTTTGAAGGGAACTTTTTCGCCCACCATAAATGATAAGTCACAAGCCTCCCGATCAGTAAAACTCTTCTATCGTGACTGTATTGTGCGGAGTCTCTCCTGAATCAGCTTTATCTTTTCCAAGGCATCCTTAACCAAATCAGTATCATACAACCTAGCCTCACTGGGCTCAAACCACCCAATGGTAGAACGACATCGCCGACCATATAAAGCCTCAAACGGAGCCATCTCAATGCTGGACTGGTAACTGTTGTTGTAAGGAAACTCGACCAACGGCAAGAATCGATCTCATTGCCCTCCAAAGTCAATATCACACATGCTCTGAGCATGTCCTCCAATATCTGAATTGTCCGCTCCGACTCACCATCGGTCTGCAGATGAAATGTCGTGCTGGGCTATATGCGGGTCCCCAACTCACTCTTTACCGCTCTCCAAAAATCTGAAGTAAACTAAGGACCTCTGTCTGAAATGATGGAAATGGGCACACCATGTAGCCGAACTAT
>AWOL01S0022215.1:0-18891 GCA_000715115.1 Nicotiana otophora | reverse complement strand
ATTGGGTTCTTGATTACTCCATTGTGTTAAACAACTTAAATGAGAGAAATGAAGGGAAAAATAGTATTAAAAACAGAAAAATTACCATAAAGTCACACATTAAACATTTGGGAGTTATGGATATGAAATGAATGGGAGTGATTGATATTATTAAAAGTATAGGTTATGAAGATAAAAAAGTGTGAGTTGTTAAAAAATATTAATGTAAACTAAATTGAAAGAATGATGAAAAATTCAAAAACCAATTAGAGAAAAAAGATGATTATGCCTTTTTTGCTTAAGCGAGGTGCCACCTCACTTTCCTATTGCTCTCTTACATATATATTGACAAATTAGCGTAGCAACTATCATATAGGCTATGTTGAATACAACGACATGCTATTACATGGTAATAGTTTTTCAAAAAACAAGTAATGCCAAGTAATTCAAAGAAATAAGATAACGATCAATTGAATAAGACACCGTTGTACATAGATTAAAGAATTATATGAGAACTTACATTGTACTATAATGAGAGTTTTTCTGGAAAAGAAAAGAAAGAAGAATAGTCGACAGTAAAACTCTAACGATTAAATATAGAAGAGAACATTTGGGAATAATGACTGACCTTATTCTTTATATTGATAGGAAGATGTTGGATTGTTTGTGTGATGACCCGATAGGTTGTTTTGAGTACTAACTTCATTTTCTATGTTTTGGGACATCCTGTAGCTTTATCTGATGATATATGACTTGCGTACTTGATCTGTATCCTTTTTCAGAAAGCTTATATCAGAAGTTTAAAGAAAAAGTGATTTTTGGCTTTAAACACAACTAGAGGTGACAATGGCCAACTTATTTGGTAAACGACCTAGGATCAGTTTTTTAATGATTCTAATAGGTTAGTATGATGTTATTGGACTTGTACGCATGTTTTGTTGGGGTCCCGGGTGCCTCGAGGCCGTTTCGGCGGATTATGTGAACAATTAGAAAATTGAATTTCTAAGATGAATATCTTGAGTTTTGATGATAGATTCTTGATATTTGGTGTTATTTTAAGGATTTGAGGTAGCACGCAAGTTTGTGTAATTTTATTGCACTTTTATGAATGTTCTGATTGGAGCCTGAGGGGCTCGGGTGAGTTTTAGATATATTTTGGAAGGTTTAGACAGCTGATGCAGACGAGTTGTATGTCTCTACTTTCTTGTCATTTGCCTCGATTGTTTTTTCTCCCGATTCAATCCGTTTGGTGAGCTACTCAATTATTTTCATAATGACGGGGTCAGTCCCCGATTCCTTGGTGTTCGACCTTTCCGGGATAGGCTCGTTCCTGTGGATGACTTTTGGTTCGATCTTACTTGGTGTTCGGTGCTGATTTTGTAGTTGTGCTATAGCGGCTTGTTGAGCCTGTAACATTTCGAATATCAATTAGAGGCTAACTCCACCATCTTCTCTGCACTGCGTACCTCGACCACATGATCAAACTTCCCTGCTGGTATTGATCTGCAAGACTTGCATTTGCGAGGACCTAATCACAATTGTGAGCCTCGCATTTGTGATGTCAGACTCGTAAATACAACGGGGGACTGGGACTTCGCTTTTGCGATGAAAAGACTACATTTGCGAAATCTAGGCATCGCATTTGCGACACTGGAGGATTGGGTGCTGCTTTGCTTTTGCGAAGCCTTGTCCGCATTTGCAAGCTGGATGGTCTTCACAAATGCAAAGGACGTGTCGCATTTGCAACAACATTGTGGCTGGGACACTGAGCACATTTGCGATATCTGCATCTAAAAGTTTGGGACTTAGCTCATTTTACACCATTTTGTCAACCCTAAACTCTATACAGTCGAATATCGAAGAAGAATATCTTCCCTAATTCATTGGTAATGTAGATTTAACTTGTTTTCAATCAATTTCAATTGCTATTTCATGAATTTTATCATCAAATTTATGAATTTCTATTCAGAAATTGGGGGTTTTGGGTTGAATTTAGGAATTTTAAATAATTGAGATTTAGACCTCAAATTGAGGTCCGATTTGACATAAATCACATAGCAGGGCTCGGGGGTGAATGGGTAATCGAATATTTGGTCCAAATTTCGAATTTTGACCACGTGGTCCCGGGTTAACTTTTTATTGACTTTTTCAATTTAGTTAAAAATTGAACCTTTTTCATTTGTGGGTAATTTCTACATCTTGTTTTGATGTGTTTGAAAAGTATTTGACTATATTTGATTGGTCTAGAGGCTTGGACCAAAGGAAAAGCCATGTTAGATTGTTGACTTGTTTTCAGAAAAAGGCAAGTGTCGTGGTTAACCATGGCCTGATGGAATTAGGACTTCATTGGTCTATTTGCTACTTGATTTATGTGCCGGTACAAGGTATATGCAAGGTGACGAGTGTATATGCGTTTTTATGGGTTTAAGCATGCAAGGTGGACCAATTAATTGCATGTTTTCAATTATATTATGCCTTCTTTTATTCCAAGTTATTACTTGTTTCATGCTATAATTGTTGCATGTCTCTACTTGTCAAATGTTCCTTTACTTGTTACACACATCTATTTGCTATATTCTCCAAGTATCCATGCCTTTATTTATTGTCCACTCTTACACATTCTATGATCTACATGTTATTAGATGGATGCTATTATTTGTCTCATGCCTTTACTTGCGCATTTGTCTTTACTTGATTTCTATTTCACTTTAAATTGTTATATTGGATTTGTCTTAGAGAATTTATATGTTTTGGTTCCTTTTTTGAGATACGCCATAGTTGTTTGTAGAATATATATATATATTGAGCCGGTTGCACGCCCTAATGGTGTTATATATATGTGGATTGGGTTGCACGCTGCAATGGTATTATACATATATATGGATCGGGTTGCATGTTGTAACAGTATTATATATATGTAGATCGATTTTCATGCCACAACGCAATTATATAGATATATGGATCGGGTTGCACACTGCAATGATATTAGTATTATATAACTTGACGGGGTTGCGCGGCGCAATGGGGAAGTTATATTATGGTTATTCTTTGTTGTTGGTTTCCCGTATTCTATTGTAAAACTGTGTAGTGATGATATTATAGAGCCCTCCGTTATGTATTTCTTATTTCGGTTATCATATTAATTAGTTGTTCCCTATTTCATTGTTGTTTTTTGACTCATTTCTGTACAAGTTCATAGTGAAAGTCTTTTTATAGCCCCGTAACTACTTCGTCGAGGTTATGGTCGGCACTTATATAGTACATGGGATTGGTTGCACTTGTACTGCATTTCTGCACTTCATGTGCAGATCCCGGAATTAGCCCCTATGGTAAGTAGCGGAGATTGCTCGAACCCCTTTTATCAGGAGACTAGAGGTACAATTGCACAGCGTTCATAGACTTGATGTATTTGTGACACCAGTTTTTTGGATTAGACTATACAGTGTTGCTTTCAGATTATTATATTACAAAGTGTTTGTCTTAATTTCTTAATGTTTTGCTTTTATATTGTTAAATTGATTAACGTTTAAGCTAATATTGGTTTGCCTGGCAAGCGGATGTTAGGTGCCATCACGGCCCCATGGTTGGGATCCTGGTTCGTTGAAACATGGTAACATACCACTAGGATCGGTCTTGAGACGTATGTACTTATCTTCTAGATGCTCTAAGGATTTAGGAAATTTCACTTTCTTTCTTTCTCTATTAGTGACTATGTTCTATCGCTGAGTTTGAATCATTATTCACTTATTCCCACATAGAGGGTGAGGACACGTATGACATCCACAACTGCTTAGGAGCAGGAGCCCCAGGTTGCTACCACTACTAGAGGTAGAGGTAGAGCTCAGCCTAGAGCACGCGCAACGACACCTGATGTTGAGCTTAGATAGAGTAGAATGTTTAGATTCCTGCGATATTGCACAACATTGGTATAGTGGAGTCCAATAGAGTTGATTTCATAGTGATTCAAATACATGGTTCTGTCAAGAGGTGGTGGCTCAAGTGTATGTTCAGGTAGGCCAGCAGATTCACCTCCTCTCACTTGAGCTCAGCTCTCATATTTGTTTTTGGAGAACTTCATCCCTTTCACTCAGAGAGAGGAGTTCCGTAGTCAGTTTGAGGACCTTTAGCAAGGTAGCATGACCGTTACATAGTATTGGACCAAATTTGTAGGTTTATCACACCATGTAGCTATCTTGATCCCTACTGAGAGGTAGAAGGTGCGGAGGTTCATAGATGGCCTTACATTTGGCATTAGGCTATAGATGGCCAGAGAGATCGAGGATGATATTATTTTTACCCGGGTAGTGGAGATCACCAGGAGGATCGAGCGCATCAGGGGCCAGGCTATGGAGATGACCTCTGATAAGAGGCCCCGTCATTTTGGAGGATATAATGGTGCCTCGGCATTATAACCAAACACGAAAATATAACCAACAGTAACAAATATTTTAAATAAGAAATTGAGATGCCGCTCGGCATATACAATGATCAACTCTCGAAATATACATAACACTCCCAAGACCCGGAACACCATAAGTCACAAGCTTCTACTAAGTTCAAGTTGTTCTATACCTAAATGTCTATAGAAATAAGAGAAAAATAAACATAGGGGATAGAGTGGAACTCTGAGGATCTGCGGGCGCGGGCAAATGTACCTTGAAGCTCTCCAAACAGACAGCGGCGACTACAACTAAGGACGATACTGGTAAGAGGAACCTGGATCTGCACATGAAAAACATGTGCAAGAAAGGGCGTGACTACACCACAATGGTACCTAGTAAGTGCCAAGCCTAACCTCGGTCGAGTAGTGATGAGGTCAGGTCAGGGCCGTACCGGTATATAATAAATAAGCAGGAGAGTATAACAATATAATAAGAGAGTAGAATTTAAACAAAGAGAACATAGAAAAGTAGCAACGCTGAACACAAGGATAAACAACAGTGGTTCTCCCGAGATACCGTCTCGTAGTCCCAAAATAAAAGTGCAAGAAGATCTGCCGAGGTACTACCTCGTAGTATCAAAAGTAAATATACAGGGAGAACTCCCGAGGAACCGCCTCGTAGTCTCAAAAGTAAATGTCCAGGGAGATCTGCCAAGAAACTACCTCGTAGTTTCAAAAATAAATATGCAGGGGGGTCTCCAGGATACCGTGCCATAGTCCCAAAGTAAATACGCAGCTCAAATAAATGAATATAACAGATACAATAGAGAAATCCTGCAATTTAGACTAAGTACAAGTCAAGAAAGAGGCAGGATTTACTAAACATGCTGCAAAGAGTTCAAATAGGCAATTACAACTCGTAGTCATGCTATTCTAGACTAACAGGATAACTACACATGCTAGTATACTCAGATAAGATAAAAAACAGGCTATTACGCGGTAAAAAAAAGGTTTTTTAACAAATAGCCCATGTACGCACTCGTCACCTCGCGTACACGACGCTCACATATCATAACAATACCAAATCCTAAGGGGATTTTCCTCACACAAGGTTAGGCAAGCCACTAACCTCGAACCAAGCTCAATCAATCAGTAACAATGCTCTTTCTATGAACATCTGACTCTGAATGGCCCAAATCTAGCCAAACTCAATTACATATCATAAATATGACTACAAGGAACTGATCTAGCTACTGAAATCAAAGCTAAAGTAAGAAATTGGAAAATCCCCCCAAATAGTCTCCCCGGGCCCACGTCTCGGAATCGGGTAAAAGTCACAAAATACGAACACCGATTCACTCACGAGTTCACTCATAAAAATCATCCAACTCCAATATCAAAATACCAATCAAAACCCAAAATCTTAGTTGAAGAACTTCTTCCCATTATTCCACAATTTTCAACCCAAATCTGAAATTTAATGATGAAATTAATGATAGATTAGTGGGATATAACCAAAATCAAGTGTAGAATCATTACCCAATCGATGTCTCTGAAAATCCCTCGAAATCTCATCCAAATACGAGCTCCCAAACTCACGTTTTGATAAAAATGGCCAAACCCTCATTTTTTTAAATAATATAAGTCTGCCCAGTGATTCCTTAATCGCGAACGCAGAACTAGCCTCGCGATCGCGAAGAACAACTTCGCTACCCTAGTATTTAACCCTACGCGAACACGTAAAACACCAAGTGAACGCGATGTACTGCCTCTCAGACATACATGATCGCGAACGTCCTCACGTGTTCGCGATGAGCAAAGGGCGCGGCCTAACTTTATCCTCCTTAACACTACGCGAACGTGACCTTGGCCATACGATCGCGAACCACCACTTCACACCACTACGCGTTCGAATCCTTCTGCCCGCGAATGCGAAGAACAAAACTTCCTCTGCCCAGCTAAGCCTACGCGATCGCGGCCCCTCTCTCGCGATCGTGTATAAAGAAACCAGATGCACCAGATCACAAAACTTCAGCCCTTTCTCTAAGTCCAAAACGCATCTGATAATGATCCGAAACACACCCGAGGCCCCCAGGACCTCAACCAAAGATATCTACAAGTCCTAAAACACCATACGAACTTAGTCGACCCCTCAAACCACATCAAACAACGCTAAAATTACGAATCGCCCTCCAATTCAAACTTAAAGGACTTGAAACTTTAAATTTCCACAACCGATACCGAAACCTAGCAAACCAGGTCATGTTCAACCCTACGGACCTACTCCAACTCCCGGAATTGGAATTCAACCTCGATACCAAAAAGTTCACTATCGGTCAAAATCTCCAAAACTTTGACTTTCGCTATTTCAAGCCTAAATGAGCTACAAACCTCCGAAACACTATCCGGACACGCCCTTAAGTCCAAAAGCACCTAATGGAGCTAACGGAACCCATAGAACTCTATTCCGGAGTAGTCTTCACACAGTTCCGATTACGGTCCAAATCATACGGCTTAAACCTCCATTTAGGGACAAAGCATCCCAAAACACTTCAAAAACCAAAACAAAACCTCCCGGCAAGTCACAATAGCAGAAAAAGATATGGGAAATGTAGCTAATAGGGGATCGGGGCTGTAACTCTCAAAACGATCGACCGGGTCGTTACATCCTTCCCCTCTAAAAATAATCGTTCGGTCTCCCAAGTCGCCTCCTTGATCGACTGATCCCTCCACTGAACATTTACGGAAGTAATGTTCTTTGACCTCAGCTTTCGAACATGCCTGTCCAAAATAGCCACTCGCACCTCAACATAAGATAGATCCTTGTCCAACTGGACTGAGCTGAAATCCAATACATGAGAAAGATCACAGTGATATTTCTGAAGCATAGAAACGTGGAATACTGGATGAACTCCTGCTAGGCTGGGAGGTAAAGCAATCTCATAGGAAACCTTCCCAACACGCCGCAACACCTCAAAAGGATCAATGTACCTTGGGCTCAGCTTGCCCTTCTTCCCGAATCTCATAACGCCCTTCATAGGCGAAACCCTGAGCAAGACGCGCTCTCCAACCATGAATGCAACCTCGCGAACCTTCCGATCCGCATAAGTCTTCTTTCTAGAGTGGGCACTGCGAAGTCGATACTGAATCACCTTCACCTTACACAGGGCATCCTGAACCAAGTATGTACCCAATAATCTAGCCTCGCCTGGCTCAAACTAACCTACTGGAGACTGACACCGCCTACCATACATAGCCTCATACGGTGTCATCTGAAAGCTCGACTGATAACTGTTGTTGTAGGCAAACTCCGCAAGTAGAAAAAACTAATCCCTAGCACCCCCAAAATCTATCACACAAGCATGGAGCATATCATCCAGTATCTGAATAGTGTGCGAGGACTGTCCATCCATCTCAGGGTGAAATGTTGTGCTCAACTTAACTCGAGTACCTAGCTTTTGCTGTACAGCCCTCCAAAACCGTGATGTAAAATATGTACCCCGATCAGAGATGATAGATAGCGGTATGCCATGAAGCCTGATGATCTCGCGGATGTAAATTCGAGCCAGCTACTCAGAAGAATAAGTAGTCATCACAGGAATAAAATGAGCTGACTTCGTCATCCTATCCACAATCACCCAAACTGCATTAATCCTCCACTGATTTCCTGGGAGTCCAACAACAAAATTCATAGTAATCTACTCTCATTCCCACTCCGGAATCTCTAACTTCTGAAGCAACCCACCTGGTCGTTGATGCTCATACTTCACCTGCAGGCAATTTAGGCACCTAGCCACATACTCCACTATGTCCTTCTTCATCCTCCTCCACCAGTAATGCTGCCTCAAGTCCTAATACATCTTCGCGGCACCCGGATGAATATAGTACCTCGAGCTATGAGCCTCCTTAAGAATCAACTCACGCAAACCATTTACATTAGGCACACATAGCCTGCCATGCATCCTCAATACGTCATCATCCCCAATAGTGACCTCCTTAGAATCACCATGCTGAACCGTGTCCTTAAGGACAAGCAGGTAAGGGTCATCATACTGACGCTCCCTGATGCGATCATAAAGAGAAGACCGAGTGACCACACAAGCCAACACTCGTCTTGGCTCAGAAATATCCAATCTCACAAACTGGCTGGCTAAGTCATGGACATCCAATTCTAAGGGGCTCTCTGTTATTGGAAGATATGCAAAACTCCCCAAACTCGCTACCCGGCGACTCAAAGCATCGACCACCACAATGGCCTTCCGTAGGTGGTACAAAATGGTGATATAATAGTCCTTAAGTAGATCTAACCACCTCCGCTGACGCAAGTTAACATGCTTCTATCTGAACAGATACTGTAAACTCCGGTGATCGGTGTAAATCTCACAAGGAACACCGTACAAATAGTGCCGCCAAATCTTCAAGGCATGAATAGTAGCTGCTAATTCAAGGTCGTGGACAAGATAGTTCTTCTCATGTATTTTCTGATGTCTTCACGCTTAGGCAATCACCCTACCGTCCTACATCAACACCGCACCAAGACAAATCCGTGACGCATCACAATATACAGTGTAAGATCCCGAACTTGTAGGTAATACTAATACTGGCACTGTAGTCAAAGTCATCTTGAGCTTCTGAAAGCTATCCTCACACTCCTCTGTCCACCTGAACGGAGCGCCCTTCTGGGTTAGCCTAGTCATAGGCACTGCAATAGATGAGAATCCCTCTACAAATAGATGGTAATACTCTGCCAAACCAAGAAAACTTCGGATCTTCTTTGCCGATGACGGTCTAGGCCAACTCTGCACTACCTCCACCTTCTTTAGATCTACCTTGATCCCATCTCTCGATACTACATGTGCCAAGAATGCCACAGAGCATAGCCAAACCTCACACTTTGAAAATTTTGCATACAACTTCTTTTCTCTCAAGGTGTGAAGCACAGTCCTAAGGTGTTGCTCATGGTCCTCCTGAGTCCGGGAGTACACTAGAATGTCGTCAATAAACACAATGATGAATGAGTCAAGATAAGGCCGGAACACACTGTGCATCAAGGCCATAAATGCTACTAGGGCACTGGTCAGCCCAAAAGACATCACAAGGAACTCGTAGTGACCATACCGAGTCCTGAAAGCAGTCTTCGGGATATCTGGCTCCCGAATCTTTTACTGATGATAGCCTGAACGCAAGTCAATCTTGGAAAACATTCTGGCACCCTATAACTGATAGAATAATTCTTCAATACCAGGCAGTGGGTACATGTTCTTTACTATGACTTTGTTCAACTGGCAGTAATCAATACTCATCTGCATAGAACCATCCTTCTTCTTCACAAATAAGACAGAAGCACCCCAAGGTGATACTAGGCTGAATGAATCCCTTATCAAGCAACTCATGTAACTGCTCATTCAACTCCTTCAACTAGGGATGAGCTATATGATATGGACGAATAGAGATGGGCTGAGTGAATGACAATAGACCAATGCCAAAATCAATATCTCTATCGGGAGGCATGCCCGGAAGATCAGCTGAAAACATATCTAGAAAGTCCCTCACTACCGGATTGACTCAACTGTAGGGGCATCAATAATGACATCTCTCACATAAGCTAGATACGCGTCACACCCCTTCTCAACCATTCATTGAGCTTTAAGAAATGAAATAAGTCTGCGGGGAGTATACTCTAAGGTACCTATCCACTCTAATCACAGTAATCCTGGCATAGCCAGCATCACGGTTTTAGTGTGATAATGAAGAATAGCATAGTGGGGCAACAACCAGTCCATGCACAAAATAACATCAACGTCTACCATACTAAGCAATAATCAATCAGCTCTAGTCTCAAAACCACTAAGAGCTATCGAACATGACCGATACATGCGGTCCACAACAAGAGAATATCCCACAGGAGTAGACACATAAATAGGGGAACCCAAGGAACCCTGAGATACGCCCAAATACGAGGCAAAATAAGAGGACACATAGGAATATGTAGAGCCTAGGTCAAATAATACTGACACATCTCTATGACAGACTAGAAAAATACCTATAATGGCAGAGTCGGAAGCAACTGCCTCTATACGAGCCGGAAGAGCAACATACCTGGCCTGGCCTCCCCCTTTAGGGAAAACTCGACCTCCCTGACCTCCACTTCAAGCTGGCTGAGCTGGTACTGGAATCATAGCTTGAGGACCCGATGGAGCATGTGGTGTCTGAGAAATTTGCGGAGGTCCACCCCTCCTAAGTATAGGGAAGTCCCTCACCAAATAGCGGGTGTCACCACACTCAAAACAACCCCTCGGAGAGCGTGGTTGTTATGACTGACTAGGTCCAGGTCTGCTGGACTGGCCGCTAAAAGCACCCCGAGCAGGAGGCACACTAGATACTGGCGGTGCATAATAAGGCTCTTGGGGCCTAGCAGGGGCTGGAACACCACGGGAGGCTGGAAGAGCTGAATGGATGGGGCGAATCACATAACCCCTACCATGGAGAGCATCCGGGGCACGAGCTCCAGAATGAGAACCAGTCTCTCGAGACCTCTTGGCCTCTCTCTCCTCTCGGTCCTGGAAAATCATACCCTCCAATCTCCTAGAAATACTCACAACCTGCTGGTAAGGAATATCCATCTCCAGCTCCCTGACCATACTAATCCTGATACTGGGGTGGAGTCTCTCAATAAACGGATGAACCCTCTCTCGAACTGTGGTAACCAAGGCCGGTGTATGTCGGTCAAAATCACCGAAGCGGATGGCATACTCTAACACAGTCATACCACCCTGGTGCAGTTGCTCAAACTCCGCGTGACATGAATCCCTAAGGCTCTAAGGAACATACTCTCTCAAAAACATGTTGGAAAACTCAGTCCAAGTAAGTGAAGGTTCCTCATCCGGACTACTCAACGCATAAGCATGCCACCACTGATAGGATGCTCCTCTAAGCTGAAAGGTGGTAAAAGAAACCCCACTCATCTCTATGGCGAGATGCTGGGGCATGAGCTCCAACATAAGAACCAGTCTCTCGAGACCTCTTGGTCTCTCTCTCCTCTCGGTCTCGGGCAATCATGCCCTCCAATCTCCTAGAAATACTCACAACTTGCTGGTAAGGAATATCCATCTCCAAATCCCTGAACATACTAATCTTGATACTGGGGTGGAGTCCCTCAATAAACCGACGAACCCTATCTCGCACTGTGGCAACCAAGGCCGATGCATGTCAGGCCAATTCACTAAAGCGGACTGCTTACTCTAACACAACATAGCACCCTGGCACAGCTGCTCAAACTCCGCGTTCCATGAATCCCTAAGGCTCCGAGGGACATACTCTCTCAAAAACATGTTCGAGAACTGAGTCCATGTAAGTGAAGCTTCCTCATCCGAACTACTCAACTCATAAGCATGCCACCACTAATAAGATGCTCCTCTATGCTGAAAGGTGGTAAAAGAAACTTCACTCGTCTCCGCTACGCCCATAGTACGGAGAATACGATTACACTCCTCCAGAAAACCCTGAGTATCATCTGTAGCCAATCTACTGAAGGTAGGTGGGTGGTACTTCTTGTACCTCTCAAGTTTGAGCTGCTCCGCCTCAGAAGCGGTTGTCCTAGTCTCGTGCTGAACCGGAGTTATCGGTGGCATAGGATTGAACTTTGGGCCAGATCAACCTTGACCCTCTGCTGAGGAGTGCGGTCTGCGGGAGTCTGTGCCCCTCCCCCTGCCTGAGATGTGGCAGGAGCTAATGGAATCAATTCAGCATGAGCTAAGGTGCTGAACATGCTCATGAACTGGGCTAGAGTCTCCTGGAGGGTTGGCGCAGCAAAAGAAATCTCTGGTGCCTGCCCTCCAGCTGGAACTGTGGGGGGATCCTCTGTCGCAGCTCACGCGGGTGCTCTGGCTACACCGCGTGCTCGTCCTCTACCACGGACCCAGCATCTGGCAGTTCTAACAGGGGGCACGGGTGCCTGGTCGTCAGATCTCCCGGTTTGGGTCCTCACCATCTGTGAGAAAGAATAGAATAGAGAATTTTAGAATTTCATGCCAATAAATCGCATGACAAGGAATCAAAAGAAGTATTATTGCTACTAACAGTTCCATAACCTCCCAAAGAGAAGTATAGACATCTCCGTACCGATCCGCAAGACTCTAATAAACCGGCTTGTGACTCATAACACCTATGAACCTTGAGCTCTGATACCAACTTGTCACGACCCAAATTTTACCTTCGTGAATCGTCGTGACGACACCTAGTCTTTACGACTAAGTAAGCCTAACACTTGCAAAAATGAAATAAAAAATACGAAAATTAACAACCAACAGTAACAAATATTTTAAATAAGCAATTGAGATGCCGCTCGGCATATTCAATGATCAACTCTCGAAATATACATAACACTCCCAAGACCCGGAACACCGTAAGTCACAACCTTCTATGAAGTTCTAGATGTTCTATACCTCAATGTCTATAGAAATAAGAGAAAAATTAACATAGGGGATAAAGGGGGACTCCGAGGATCTGTGGGCGCGGGCAGCTATGCCTTGAAGTTTTCCAAAAAAAATAGCGGCGACTGCAACTAAGGATGTTAATGGCAAGAGTAACCTAGATCTACACACGAAACACATATGTAGGAAAGGGCATTAGTACACCACAATGGTACACAGTAAGTGCCAAGCCTAACCTCGGTCGAGTAGTGACATGGTCAGGTCAGGGCCCTACTAGTATATAATAAATAAGTAGGAGAGTATAACAATATAATAAGAGACTAGAATTTAAACAAAGAGAATATAGAAATGTAGCAACGCAGAACACAAGGATAAAGAGCAGGGGTTCTCCTGAGATACCGTCTCGTAGTCCCAAAATAAAAGTGCAAGAAGATCTCTCGAGGTACCTCCTCGTAGTCTCAAAAGTAAATATGCAGGGAGAACTCCCGAGGAACTGCCTTGTAGTCTCAAAAGTAAATGTGTAGGGAGATCTGCCGATGAACCACCTCGTAGTCTCAAAAATAAATATATAAGGGGATCTCCCGGGATACCATCCCATAGTCCAAAAGTAAATAAGCAGCTCAAACAAATGAATATAATAGATACAACAAGAAAATCTATAATTTAGAGTAAGTACAAGTAAAGAAAGAACCAGGATTTACTAAACATGCTGCAAAGAGTTCAAATAGGCATTTAGGACACGTAAACATGTTATTCTAGCCAAACAGGATAACTACACATGCTAGAATACTCAGATAAGATGAAAAATAGGCTATTACTCGGTAAAATGAAATCAGGTTTTTCCACAAGTAGCCTGGGTACGCACTCGTCGCCTCGCGTACACGGCGCTCACATATCATAATAGCACCAATTCCTAAGGGGATTTAACCTACACAAGGTTAGGCAAGCCACTTACCTCGAACCAAGCTTAATCCATCTGTAACAATGCTCTTTCCACGAAAATCTGACTCTGAATAGACCAAATGTAGCCAAAATCAATTACATATCATAAATATGACTGCAAGGAACTAATCTAGCTACTAAAATCAAAGCTAAAGCAAGAAATTTGAGAATCGCCTCAAAACGTCTCCTCGGGCCCACGTATGGGAATCAGGTAAAAGTTACAAAATATGAACACACATTCACTCACGAGTTCACTCGTACAAAAATAATCCAAAATCTGATGTCAAAATCCCAATCAAAAAACAAAATCTTAGTTAAAGAACTTCTTCCCATTTTTCCCCAATTTTCAACCCAAATCCTAACTTTAATGATCCAATTAATGATAGATTGGTGTGATATAACAAAAATCAAGTGTAGAATCATTACCCAATCGATGTCTATGAAAATCACCCGAAACCTCTTCCAAATCCGAGCTCCCAAACTCAAGTTTTGATAAAAATGGTCAAACCCTCGTTTTTTGAAATGATATAAGTCTGCCCAGTGATTCCTTAATAGCAGTCGCGGAACTAGCCTCGCGATTGCGAAGAACAACTTTGCTGCCCTAGTATTTAACCCTACGCGAAAACGTAAAACACCAAGTGAACACGATGTACTGGCTCTTCGACTTACATGATCGCGAACGTCCTTATGCGTTCGCGATGAGCAAAGCGCGTGGCACAACTTTAGCCTCCTTAACTCTATGCGAATGTGACATTGGCCATGCATTCACGAACCACCACTTCACACCACTACGCGTTCGCATCCTTCTGCCCACGAACACGAATAACAAAACTTCCTCTGCCCAGCAAAGCCTACGTGATCGCGGCCCCTCTCTCACGATCGCGTATAAGGAATCTATATGCACCAGGTCACAGAACATGATCGCTTTCTCTAAGTCCAAAACGCTTCCGATAATAATCTGAAACACACCCGAGGCCCCCGGGAACTCGACCAAAGATACCAACAAGTCCTAAAACACCATACCAACTTAGTCGAGCTCTCAAACTATATCAAACAATGCTAAAATCACAAATCGCCCCCCAATTCAAACTTAAAGAACTTGAAACTTTAAATTTTCTCAATTGATGCCGAAACCTAGTAAACCACGTCCGATTGATCCCAAATTTTGCACACATGTAATATTCAACCCTACGAACCTTCTCCAACTTTCGGAAATCTCCAGAACTTCGACCTTTGACATTTGAAATCTAAATGAGCTACAGACCTCCAAAACACTATCCGAAAATGCCCCTAAGTCCAAAATCACATAACGGAGCTAACAGAACCGACGAAACTCTATTCCGGGGTCGTCTTCACACAGTTCTGATTACAGTCCAAATCCTAAGGCTAAACCTCCATTTAGGGACTAAGTCTCCTGATACACTCCAAAAACCAAAACGAAACCTCCTAGCAAGTCACAATAGCAGAAAAATATATGGGAGAAGCAGTTAATAGGGGATCAGGGCTATAACTATCAAACCAACCGGCCGTGTCATTGCAATATGGAATGATTTTCCCTGTATAAGGCTATCTCGGATTGCCATGTAAAGACTATGACTTTATCCACATTGGGGTTGCCTAGATTGGAGTAGAGAGGGACTATTGGTCACTTAACTAGTAGGGTGGTTTCATATTTGAAGGCTCGACATATGGTCGAGAAGCAGTGTTTGGCATATTTGGCATATATCCGTGATTTTAGTGCGGAGGTTCCTTCTATGGATTTGGTACGGATCCTGAGTGAGTTTCCTGAGGTGTTTCCTACAGATATCCATGGTATGCAACCCGGCAGGGGTATCAACTTGTTCATTTATTTGGTTTCGGGAACTGTAGGGTATGCAATTCGGTATTTGGTTTCGTATCGTATGGCTCCAGCTGAGTTGAAAGATTTAATGGATAAGTTGCAGGATTTGCTTGACAAGGGGTTCATCAGATCGAGTGTTTCACCCAGGGGTGCACCAATGTTGTTTGGTAAGAAAAAGTATGGGTTGATGAGGATGTGCATAGATTATCAGAAGTTTAACTAGTTCACTATAAATAACAAGTATCCATTGTCGTGGATTGGTGGTTTATTTAACCAGCTTCAGGGTGCCGAGGTGTTTTCAACGATTTATTTAAGATCTAGGGCATGATATGTCCCTAAGATAGCTTTTGGGACTCACGTTTGTCAAAATGAGTTCATGGTGATGCCATTTGGCTTGACTAATGCCCCGGCAACCTTTATGGAATTGATGAAACGAGTGTTCAAGCCTTATCTGGATTCCTTCATGATTGTCTTCATTGATGATATTTTTGCTTACTTATGCAGTCGATAGGAGCATGAGCAGCACCTACGGTAGTGCTTCAGACTTAGAAGGATTGTCAATTGTATGCTAATTTTTCAAAGTGTGAGTTCTGGTTAGACTCAATTGCCTTTTTGGGTCATGGGGTGTCGTACGAGGGTATCAAGGTGGATCATAAGAACATTGAGGCAGTTCATAACTGGCCTAATCATACTTCAGCTATAGAGATTCGATGCTTCTTGGTAGCTTACTATCATCGGTTCATGGAGGGGTTTTCATCTATGTCTGCCCTATTGACCAAGTTGACCTAGAAGGGTGCATTTTTCAGATGGTCCGATAAGTGTGAGACGAGATTTTAGAAGCTCAAGACTACATTGACTATAGCCCCAATGGTTGTGTTTCCTACAAGTTCGGGATCTTACACTGTATATTGTGATATATCGCGTATTGGACTTGGTGCAGTATTGATGTAGGACAGTAGGGTGATTGACTATGCGTCTCGTAAGTTAAAAGGTTTACAAGTAGAATTACCCTGTGCACATTTTGGAGTTTGCATCCCCAGTTCACGCTCTCATGATTTGGAGGCACTATCCATATGGGGTTCCACGTGAGGTCTATACCGACCATCGGAGTCTCTAACACTTGTTCTCGCATAAAGACCATAATTTGCGACAATGGCTATGGTTGGAGTTAATAAAAGACTATGATATCATCATATTATATCATTCAAGGAAGGCCAATGTTGTGGTTGATGCCTTGAGTAGAATAGCAGAGAGCATGAATAGTGTGCCATTGTTACCGATAGTGGAGAGGCCACAAGCCATGGATATTCAAGCTTTGGCCAACCGGTTCGTCAGGTTAGATGTTTTGGAGCTTAACAGGGTTCTTGCTTGTGTTATGGCATAGTCATCGCTGTTGGAGCATATCAAGTCTCGGTAGTTTGATAATCATCACTTGTTAGTGTTGAAAAACACGCTTAGCGGTGTAGTGATAAGGAGGTTGTGATTGGAGATAATGGTGTTATGTAATGACCCGATCGATCATTTTATGTATGTTTTCCTCATTTCCGCCATTTGATGCTTTACATATGTGTATTTGTGATTATCTGACTAGCGGGGGATAGTTAGTTTGGATTCAGGGGAGTTTTGGATTGAATTGGGATACATAGTCCGTTGGTTGGAGGCTTAATTTGTAAGCGTTGGCCAGAGTTTGAGTTTTATGTAGAAGACCCAAGAATGGTGCTTTAATGGTTCCAATAGGTTTGTAAGGTGATTTTGGACTTAGGTGTATGCCCGAATTTTGATTTGGGGTTTTCTATGTTGATTTGGTTCTATTTGGAAAAAAAGTAATAACTTGAAGGTTTATAAGACTGATAGGTTTGACCAGGAGATGATTTTGATGATATGAGGATTAGATTGTGGTTCTGGGAGTTGGAATAGTTCCATCGTATCATTTGGTACTAGAATTTTATATTTGAGGTCATTCCGAGTTTTTTAAGCATATTCGATGTAAGATTTGAATTTGGAAATTTGGATTAGTTCTTTATGTTCAAATTGAGGCGCGGTTCATGGTTTTGATGTTGTTTGGTATGATTCGAGGCCTCGAGTAGGTCCATGTTATGTTTTGGGATTGGTTGGTGTGTTTGGACAGGGTCCCACGTGCTTCGGGCGTGTTTCAGATTTATTTCGGATCAGTTTGAGTTATGCTGTCATTGCTGAAGATTGCCGAGTCTTGTGTTTTTGCATCTATGGAATTGTGGTCACATATACGAATCCGCAGAAGTGAATGATGTTACACACAAGCGAACTGTACTGGAGGCAAGAGGAAGACTGCAGATGCAGAAGTTAGAATGTAGAAGCGATTTCGCAGAAGCGGTAGGAGGACCACAGATGTTGTTAGTCAAGGAATAAGCCATTCCCGCATCTCCAATCGATTTTCCACAAATGTGGAATCGCTGGACAGTCTATTATATTTTGAGGGTTTGTCATTTTTCATTATTGGGAGTTGTGGAGCTTGGCTATATGCTATATTTGGAGAGATTTCACAACAATTGAAGGGGTAAGTACACTAATGGATTTTTGTGTTAGATATTAATTATCCATGGATTATTACACCTAGTTTATGTGAATTAAAGGTGGAATTTGGTGGTTTTTGACTATGGTTTTGGAGAGTGGAAATTGACGAGTTGAGGTTTGGATTTGGATGAAACACACATATTTGGACTCGTATTGGAATAGATATTCGGGATTTTTACGTTTTGTCAGGTGTTAGGGTGCGGGACCAGGGTTAACTTTGTATAATTGCATCAAAAGTTTAGCTTTACTATTTGGGGTTGCTTTCTATGGCTTCTATTAATATTAGAAAGTTGTTTTGGCAAGATTCGAGCCATCTGGAGGTTGATTCACGCGGGGAGGCTTTTTAGAGTACTGATTTAGTTTGCTTGAGGTAATTATCTTATCTAAGCTTAGTTGAGGCACTAGTTGCCTGAGTTATTAGTGAAAGCTACATGCTATGGGTGGAGCACATGTGAGGGGATTGAGCCCATGTGCGTATACCAGGGTATTATCTATGCTCGGGGTAGTGTTTAGGATATTATATGCCTTGAATCGATTGCTAAGCTTCATGTTATCATACTTCTTATGTCGTATTCCGTTCATGAGCAATTTGGAATCATCTTAGAGATTATTTGTTGATTGATCTCCTATTCAAAAGCGTTAGTGTCACACCCCAAACCTGAAGGGACGTGGCCGGCACCCGGTACCATACTCAGCCCGATCGTACCACTCTATAACTGTGAACTCTAGAGGAATAACCCTCAACCTACGCCGATGAGATCATA
>AWOL01S0022212.1:0-23801 GCA_000715115.1 Nicotiana otophora | reverse complement strand
ATTCATTACATTGATCATTTTATTATCACTTTTTTTAAACTTCAAAATAAAAAGGATTATTTTATTATTACTGCTACTTATTTGGATAAAGGTCAGCCCTATTTAATTTAAAATACATGTGAAATGATATCCAAATTAAAATATTGTTAGGTGTGACAGAGAAGACAAGCGGATGGTTTAAACATGAAGGGTCGTCAATGACAGTGTTTCCAAGCAATACATTACAAAGAAAAGATACCTTTCTCAAAATTTACTACTAAAAAGAAAAAACCAATTTAGGAATAGCTTAGATTCTTCAAGTTTATTGTAGCCTTCTTTAACTTGTATATGGTGTATTATGCTGGTCAGCACATTAAAAATGAAATAAAAAAGTAAATAATTAGTTACCATTTTAATCTTTATATTTATGGCTAATAACTTTTAATCTATTCCTTCATAAGGTGTGATTTATTAGTTAGATGCACATGACGAATTCAACTCCGCCATCGACTCAAGCATGTTTTTCTAAAGGAAGAAAGTAGGGCAGATCCTATTATCTACTGATTTTTCAATCGTGCATCGATTGGCTATTAGATTTTTTTTTTGCATATAAAATAAACTATCTTTAGAAAAAATACTATAATGTGGACTAACAATAAAGAAACAAAAACAATAGGCAAGAGATTCAAAATCCCACTAATATTGTCTCCTTTTAAAAAGTAATAACTTTACATGAAAGTGGTTTAACATTACAAAATATGTTCCTATCTCATGCAAGATGCAGTTATTAAAAATTATGACCTGTTTTTGTATGGTCTCATGTGACCCACAGGACATTATAACTCAATATACTCAAATAAAAGCGCGTCAAATGCGTAGATTAATTATCGAACAGACCTTGTTTTTGTTTAACATAAAATTCTGGTCTAATGGCCAAATAATTAAAGAATCTTAATGATTAGTTTTACACTAATGACCATTTGAAAATGGAAAGGTTAGCTATACTATCCATTTCATAATTAAAGTAGATTAAACTGCAAGAAACTGATGAAGAGGAGATTGAACGCAATTAGAAAAGTAAGGGAAGTGCGTGGCTAGTAAATTACTAATTAGCATGTGTAATTTGACAAAGGATTTGTTTTTATTTTTTATTTTTTTTAATCGTGTAATTTGGTAGACGTAACAGCGCATATTGGCCACTTTTTGATTCTTCGAAAAATAACCACTGTTTTGGAGTTTCAAGCACAAGTAAAACTTCAGGAGATTATCTTGATGGAGTTTCAGTTGTGAAATTTTAAACTTCCCAAATAATGGCTATATTTCAGTTGCAGAGGTTGAGAAGTGGCTATTTTCTAAAATATTTCCTACAATTTGTAAATCAGTGCCAAATGTGGCCCATAATAGTATGGTCCGTCCAGCCTGCCTATTTTGGGCTATACCTAACGTAACCAGTCCTGATAGATGGGTCAAGGATCAAAATGGGTAACTAATATGAGATCTTACGCAAATAGCCGATCAGATTCAATACTTACTTTTTCTATCTGGTATACATAGATTGTACATTAATTATATATATTTATGCATACATTATATGCAAATTAATGAGCGGTTATTGGGTTAATTTTTCTACTAATATTGCACATATCAATTCGCAAAGCTGCCCAAAATTATGTTGTGAAAATGAGCCTAGAAACACTAAAAATGATATTAGGTAGTCACTCTAAAGGACTGCTATTTAGGATTAGTCAATATGTTCTAAATTTTAATTTTTCAGTTTAATTTTTCGGGACACAAATATCCTGAATTGTTCTGAAATTAAGATTTTAATTTAAATTTTCAGGACAAAATAAGTACTAGCTAATTCATAAATAACAGTCCTGAAAATGGTTGATTGTGTACTTTCCCCTTGAAACAAGAATAGTAAGGGCCATGTCTACAAATAGATATTGCACAAAATATTATACTGTAAACATGAAAGAGAGTATTCACGGGAATATTGCACAAAAACAATGTACTGTAAACATCAACAAAAACCCACCGGATATTGCAACAAACAATATTGTACTATATAAGTATAAATTTTATTCATGAAATTTTATTGTTAGAAGCTCAAAGTACTTCGATGTCCTTGAACAACTCATGCTATGGTTGTGAAAAATGTAAGGCCGACAATTCCACTTGTCTCTAAGCTGGACAAATTGAGTTATGACACATTGTTTAATTTATTTTAACGTGAAAATATTACGGACTAGCTAATTTTTGGACTGATAATTGAAAAATAACCAACGTTTGTGAGAAATTGTGAAATTAATGAGAGAAATGCGAGATCCAATAGAGGAATCAGAGGATGTAAAGGAAAGAGAGCATGAGTGAAGCTTCTAGAAAGGGGAGCTGGGCTCTTCATTAATCAACTCAAAATAAAATGTACAATTTGACTTCTTACTTATAAAATGTGCTAACACCTAGGCTAACCCACTAACTCATTACAGTTATCATTTACCATGTGACATCCCACTAACTATATTCCACGAACTACTGCACAAGTGATTAACAAAGGAATAAATACAATACAATGAGTAATGTCAACACTCCCCTCAAATTGGAGGTAAGGGGCTCACTGCCAACTTGCCAAGGAGTATGGAATATTTGATCCATGTCAAAAATTTGGTAAAGATATCAGCTAACTGGTCATTTGTAGAGATGTGGTGTAAAGAGATCAATCCTTCCTGCAACTGGTCTCGTACAAAATGGCAATCCACTTCAATGTGTTTTGTACGCTCACTGAACACGGGATTGTTTGCTCTGTGTAGGGTAGCTTGACTATCGCAAAATATGGGAATGGGTAAGGATAGAGGAACAGTGAGCTCAGTAAGAAGCCTGGCAAGCCAGACAAGTTCTCCAATAACCATTCTAGCTCATCTGTACTCAGCTTCTGCAGATGATAAGGAAATGGTAGATTGTTTCTTAGATTTCCAACTAATGGGGCTGTCTCCAAGTAATTATGTAACCCTGATTGATTTTCTGGATTGGGGACAGGTTGCCCAATCTGAGTCGCAGAAGGCTTTCACACTGTAGTCTGCATCATTAGTAAGGAAAATTCTCAAGGTTGGGTCACCTTTCAAGTACCTTAGAATATGATATGCAGCCTTCAAATGTGGCTCCATGGGACTCTGCATGAACCGACTAAGATGTTGTACATTATAAGCAATGTCTAGCCTGGTATTAGTAAGGAAGTTGAGTTTCCCAATCAGCTTCCTATAATATGAAGGGTCTGTCAATAGGGCTCCTTCATCAGCTTTCAACTTCACAGAGGAGTCTAGAGGAGAGCTATAGGGGGACAATCTATGCAACCAAACTCCTTCAAAAGATCCATAGTGAACTTCTTCTGTGACATCAAAACTCCTTTATCTGTGTATTGAACCTCTAAGCATAGGAAGTAATGAAGCCTTCCCAGGTCTTTTATCTTGAATGCGTTGTGCAGAAAATCTTTCAAGGACTCAATCTCTTGCAGGTGAGTACCTGTGATAAGAACATCATCTACATAGACAGCCACAAACACTACTGATCCTTCAGCCTTCTTATAGAACAGAGAGTAATCAAGCATTGAATGAGTATACCCCCTAGAACATAATGCTTCAGCTAATTTCTCATACCACTGTGTGCTTGCTTGTTTGAGTCCATACAAGGACTTGTTTAGTTCACACACTAAGCCCGACCTTTCCACAACTAGCCCTAGTGGCACCTCCATGTACACTTCTTCATGGAGATCTCTATGGAGAAATATATTGTTGGCATCCAACTGCAAAACTTGCCATCCTTTCTTGACTGTTGTTGCTGTTAAAACTCTCATAGTTGTCATTTTCACTACTGGTAAGAAGGTCTTTGTATAATCTATCCCAGCCTGTTGTGTGTAACCTTTTACCACTAATCTTGTTTTAAATCTTTCTATGCTTCCATATGCTTTATGCTTGATTTTATACACCCACTTACACCCTATTGCCTTATTTTCAACTGGAAGGGGAACTAATTCCCAGGTCTTATTTGCATATAGCGCTCGGAACTCCTGATTCATTGCTGCTTGCCAAGCAGGTTTCACAGCAGCTTCCTCATATGAACTAGGTTCACATTCATGTGAGGCAGGTTCCATCAGATGGTGACTGGTGGAATTTAGAGCATTGAAGGGATTATGATGAAGTCTGGGTGCAGAGATGATAAAAGAAAAGGATGATGTACTTTGGCTGTCATTAAAAGAAGGGGACTGGTCTTGGTGAGTATGATGTAATTTAGGAATTGTGTATTTATAGTCTTTAAGGTAAGTAGGGATTTCAAGGTTCTGGAAGGTTTAATCTGATCTGCCACTGAAATGTTTTGATCTTGAGTTGAGACAGTTGGACTATCAGCAGCAGGGAAGACTCCTGATATCTGACTGCTCAAAGGTGACAGAGAAAATATTGAATTATTATCAAAAGAAAGGGGCTGAGGTGATATTGGATCTAATTCAGACAATTGTTCATTCCTGGACAACGTCCTTGGTGACACTTCATGGTGATTTTCAGTCACTAAATATGTATTGCTCTTTATATCATTGCCAGGAAAGAATTCATCTGATAAGTATGATTTCATTTGAGGGAATGAAGTGAATACCTTACTATGACTAGATGACAAGGCAAATGGGAATATATTTTCATAGAATACTACATCTCTTGAAACAATTATTTTCTTTGTGGCCAGATTTAGTACCTTGTAACCTTTTGTCCCAAAGGGGTAACCCACAAAAACATAGGGAGTGGATCTTGGTTCAAATTTGTCTTTATGAATTTTGAGAGTAGTAGGAAAGCATAAGCACCCAAAGCTTCTAAGGTGGGAATAATTTGGTTTCTTCAGGTACAACAGTTCAAATGGACATTTAGCTTTGAGTGATGATGAAGGTAATCTATTTATCAAATAGGTAGATGTCAAGATATACTCTCCCCAATATTGCATGGGCAATTTAGACTGATACAAGAGTGCCTGGCTATTTCTAGTAGGTATTTATGTTTTCTTTCCACCACACCATTTTGTTGTGGTGTATATGGGCATATATTTTGATGTATGATGCCTTTTGATTGGAAAAATGAGGTGGTTTCAAGACTAGTAAACTCAAGGCCATTGTCAGTCCTTATAGTTTTGATACTGGTATTGAATTGGTTCTCTACCATGGCAGAGAAAGCCTTGATAGTATTAAGGGCATTACTTTTACAGCTTAACAAATGAGTCCATGTGGACCTGCTGTAATCATCCACAAGTGTGATGAAGTACCTCTATTTGTTGTGTGTTTTAACATGATAGGGACCCCATAGGTCAATGTATAACAGCTCAAAGATCTTAGTGGTTAATGTTGTTCTTTCTGGGAAAGACAATCTGGTATGTCTTGCCTTTGGACAAATAAGGCAAAGGAAAGGTTGTTTAGGTGCAAAGGTAAAAGGTATAGAAGAAATTCCATTCATTTTGACAAAAGGTACATGTCCTAATTTGTTATGCCACAAAAGATCAAGCAAATTCTTAGTATTTGAGGAGACATCAGTCAAACAAGAATCACTTTTATTGCTTGAATTATTTACAGAATGATGCAGATGTGGAAAAGAACTACTCTTATTACTTATGTGAGATGGAATAACAAGAGTAGATACAACAGGGATGGTAGAGTGTGGCTTAAGAGAAAATGAATTAGATGTGTTAACTGCAGAATATACCTCATCTTTAGTAGTAGAATGACATGGATAAGATGCATTAGAAAAATCAGGGGAAACAGAACCAATGTTGTTGTTATCTTAATAGTGGAAGTACAGACCAGCCTTGGCTTCACCAATCTCCAGTGACCTCTTCAGTGAAGGGCCCTGTAGAAGGATGCACACAAACTTGATAAATATCATAATACAATCAAGTTGGACTGTCAAGGAATGGACTGGTATCAAATTGAACTTTAAACTAGGCACAAAAAGGACCTTTCTCAGACTGAACTTAGGACTAAGGATTACATCACCAATCAGTGTCACATTTACTTTGTAACCATTAGATAGGGTAATTAGGTAGGGATAAGCTAAAGTTCTAATATTGGTTAGCAATGATTTATTATATGTCATATGGTTTGTGGCTCCAGAGTCAAGTATCCAAGAGTCAGCACTTGAATTGGAATTGTCACTCAACTGATCACTAGAATCAAAATGAGTAGAGCATGCTGAGATACCTGCAAAGTTCACAGCTCCTCCATTTATGGTAGTGTTTCCGGATTTGTCTCCTCCTCCTTGAAAGCTTTCCAAGATGCTGAGTAGCTGTCCATATTGCTCCTAAGTTAAGTTGTGCATGGTTCAACCTTGCTCCTGACTCTGAGAGTTATTTCCATCATCATTTCCCGCAGCACATTCACTTGATGACCCAAGCACATTTCCTACAATCCTTTTTCCCTTATTGAACTTGGAGTTCTGTGGGAATCCGTGGAGCTTATAACATTTTTCCTTAGTGTGTCCTGGCCTTTTTGAGTACTCACAGAATAACCGAGGTCTATTAGTGAACTAATTTCCCCTATATCCAATATTTGTGTTGTTATTCCCTTGTTGAGTATAGTTTGTCTTGAAAGTATTGTTTCCTGGTCCATTCGCATTCAAGGCAGCAGAATCCATCGAGAAATGAGAATTTGGCTTGACCTCCCTTTGCTTTTTCTCCTGAATAAGAATAGAGAATGTATGGGCTATTGTTGGGAGTGGATTCATCATCAAAATATTTTCTCTCACCACAGTGTACACTTCGTTTAGGCCCATCAGAAATTAAATTAATCTTCTGTCTTGCTCAGCTTTGTGCATATTTTCCTTAGCTCCACATGTGCATTTACAAGCACATTTAGCATGTATGTTTAGTGTGTTAAGTTCCTCCTAAAGTTTCTTTATTTTTGTATAATATCTAGTAATGTCCAAATTTCCTTGACTCAAATTATTTATCTCTTTCTCGAGCTGATACAACTTAGCATCACTGGTCTGATCATACCTGTCTTCCAATTCCTGCCAAAGTTCCCTGGCATCATTAACATACTGTAGGCTATCCTCTAGGTCCTTAGACAGTGAGTTTAAGATCCACGAGGTCACCATGTCGTCGCATCGTTCCCATTGGTCTAGGGTAGTAGAATTGGGATTTGGTTTCTTACACTTTCCGTGATGAAACCTAGTTTGTTCTTCAAGGAGAGTGCTCTAAGGATTCCTCTTCTCCATGATCTATATCTAGTTCCGTCAAAATTCACCGTCACTAACATAGATCCAGTGCTTTCCGATGGATGCATGTACAATGGACTGGTGAAGTCTATGTTTGTCTTATCTGTCGCCGGAATTTCGTCATCTCCAGCCATGATTTGGTTTAGCAAAGTTGAAATCGTTGTCAGTGAAAGCGAATTACTGAGATTAATCGACTAATTGATCGATTCTTACACAGGAACCCTAATTCCCAAAAAACAATGACGAACAATTCGTATCTGTATGAATAAAAAAAATCGAAATATGAAGCAACGAGGCTCTAGGAGTAATGCCTGCGCTCTGATACCATGAAAAATTATAAAATTAATAAGAGAAATGCGAGCTCAATGAGAGCTCCAATGGAGGAATTAAAGGATGTAAAGGAAAGAGAGCATGAGTGAAGCTTCTAGAAAGGGGAGCTGAGCTCTTCATTAATCAACTCAAAATAAAATGTACAATCTGACTTCTTACTTATAAAATGTGCTAACAGCTAGGCTAACCCACTAACTCATTACAACTGTCATTTACCATGTGACATCCCACTAACTATATTCCACTAACTATTGTACAAGTGATTAACAAAGGAATAAATACAATACAATGAGTAATCTCAACAGTTTGTAAAGTCATTGAAAAATAACTACTATTTTGCTGCAACACGGAAAGTTTCAGCTTAATATATTGGAGATTGGTACACCTGTGTATGAACTTCCAGCATATTATGCTGGAACTCCAACACACGAAAAGTTTTAGCATAATATACCGGAGATTGGAGCACATGTGTATGAACTTCCAACATATTATGCTGGAACTCCAGCACACGAAAAAATTCCGTCATAATATACTGAAGATTGGAGCACTTGTGTATGAACTTCCAACATATTATGCTGGACCAGTATATTATACTGGAACTCTAGTATATTATACTGGAATATTTTCGGACTTTAAACAGTATTTTCGTTCAGATTTATCTTTACATGAAAAGTGACTAAATTTTAATTATTTATTAAACTGCGACTATTTTTCAATTACTACTTGTAAATCTGGCTATGTTTTGAATTTCACCCCATTTTAACCCTATTTATCTTGGCCCAAGTAAACTTTGAGCAGCTTGAGTCATGATGCAATATTAACTCGACGATCTGCTTAAATTTGATCCGATGGTCCAACCTATCCATTCACCTTTATTTGGGAGAAATTCAAAAATAACCATATTTACAAGTGGTAATTGAAAAATAGTCACAGTTTCTAAAGTAATCGACATTTAGCCATTTTTCATGTAAAGATAAATCTGAACGACAACACTGTTCAAAATTCAAAAAATATTTCAGAATAATATACTGGAGTTCCAGTATATTATACTGGTCCAGCATAATATGCTGGAAGTTCATACACATGTGCTCCATAATATGCTGGAAGTTCATAAATTTTAATTATTTATTAAACTGCGACTATTTTTCAATTACTACTTGTAAATCTGGCTATTTTTTGAATTTCACCCCATTTTAACCCTATTTATCTTGGCCCAAGTAAACTTTGAGCAGCTTGAGTCATGATGCAATATTAACTCGACGATCTGCTTAAATTTGATCCAATGGTCCAACCTATCCATTCACCTTTATTTGGGAGAAATTCAAAAATAACCAGATTTACAAGTGGTAATTGAAAAATAGTCACAGTTTCTAAAGTAATCGACATTTAGCCATTTTTCATGTAAAGATAAATCTGAACGAAAACACTGTTCAAAATCCAAAAAATATTTCAGAATAATATACTGGAGTTCCAGTATATTATACTGGTCCAGCATAATATGCTGGAAGTTCATACACATGTGCTCCATAATATGCTGGAAGTTCATAAATTTTAATTATTTATTAAACTGCGACTATTTTTCAATTACTACTTGTAAATCTGGCTATTTTTTGAATTTCACCCCATTTTAACCCTATTTATCTTGGCCCAAGTAAACTTTGAGCAGCTTGAGTCATGATGCAATATTAACTCGACGATCTGCTTAAATTTGATCCAATGGTCCAACCTATCCATTCACCTTTATTTGGGAGAAATTCAAAAATAACCAGATTTACAAGTGGTAATTGAAAAATAGTCACAGTTTCTAAAGTAATCGACATTTAGCCATTTTTCATGTAAAGATAAATCTGAACGAAAACACTGTTCAAAATCCAAAAAATATTTCAGAATAATATACTGGAGTTCCAGTATATTATACTGGTCCAGCATAATATGCTGGAAGTTCATACACATGTGCTCCATAATATGCTGGAAGTTCATAAATTTTAATTATTTATTAAACTGCGACTATTTTTCAATTACTACTTGTAAATCTGGCTATTTTTTGAATTTCACCCCATTTTAACCCTATTTATCTTGGCCCAAGTAAACTTTGAGCAGCTTGAGTCATGATGCAATATTAACTCGACGATCTGCTTAAATTTGATCCAATGGTCCAACCTATCCATTCACCTTTATTTGGGAGAAATTCAAAAATAACCAGATTTACAAGTGGTAATTGAAAAATAGTCACAGTTTCTAAAGTAATCGACATTTAGCCATTTTTCATGTAAAGATAAATCTGAACGAAAACACTGTTCAAAATCCGAAAAATATTTCAGAATAATATACTGGAGTTCCAGTATATTATACTGGTCCAGCATAATATGCTGGAAGTTCATACACATGTGCTCCAATCTCCAGTATATTATGCTGGAACTTTTCGCGTGTTGGAGTTCCAGCATAATATGCTGGAAATTCATACACAGGTGTACCAATCTCCAGTATATTATGCTGGACGGTCCATGTTGCAGCAAAATAGTGGCTATTTTTTAATGACTTTGCAAACGGTGGCTATTTTTAAATTATCAGTCCGAAAACTGGCTAGCCCGTGCTATTTTTACCCTTTATTTGTGTCAACTAAATTGCTTGTTTTAGGAAAATTTTAATAGCTAAGTTGGTTAGTTACCTAAACTTTTACCTTGTCGGTGAGGGTTCGATTTTTTCACCTTATAATCCCTCCCCATTTTCCCTTCCCTTACCCCTTATATATAACTTTAAAAAAATAGATCAAAAAGAAGAAAAAAAAAGAATTACTTGCTTCAATATCACAAATTTTACCCTGGGTCTCACACAACCAACATTAGTTGACTGAGAGTGAGAGTGTGAAACTCCTTTCAGATTGTGACAAATCTTGGCTTATATCAGATAATGCAACTTTTATTAACCAAAACCTCAGTATTTTATTAATTTCAGATTGTCCTTTTGGATTTTACATGTTGCTGATCAACGAACATTTATTAACATAAAATCTTCTTTAGATTCAGTTAATCATGTTTCAGAAGGTTACATGTAAGAAAGCCAGTTTAAAACTCTTCTACCCCTCTATATAACATCTTCCCTCAATCTAGCAAAGGTGATAGGTGCTCAAAAACTTAAGCTTCATACATCTAGTAAATCAAGTAAGTCCATTGCTTAGTGCTTTCTTGTTTTATTAACTAATTTAAATTAGCATGTTGTATATATTAATTAGTAATTTTGTTGCTTAAGTAATGTTGTATTTACATATATATATATATATCCTAACATTCATACCTATAAAAATAAATTAATATATTCAGGTAATCTTGATGGATCAAAGAATTATTCGACAAACTTTCGTGTTACTATATCTTCTTTTGAGTTATGATGGGGTTCAAGGAAAAATAAAGCTATCCAAAGTAGAGGAGGTAGAGTTGGAGAAACAACTTAAACTTATCAACAAGCCGTCGATCAAAACAATTAAGGTATATATTTTGGGCAAAAAGTCATTGTACTCATAAGTCTTGTGAGTGATTATTGTATTCATGTGCTAATATCATTTGTAACAAAATAATTATCCTTCCATCCCATAGTTTTGATCACGAGGATATTAAAATAATCTAACTAATTTTTTGTTAATTGACTTTTTTTGTAATTGACGTTGTACTTAAGAGTTATGAAACTTCTACCTCTAGTACTTTTAGTGTAGTCACTGATTTTTACATTTTATCTTTGAATAATTAAAAAAAGGCTAACTTAATCACTTTGATAAATAAATTATATAGGTGTGGAATAGTGTTTACAATCTACATGCTTTTCTTTCCCTTCTCTCTTAATTTTGTAACCTTTTTTATGCATAACTGAAGTTATATATTGGATAACAAGCTAGTGTAACCAAGATTAATTATTTCATGAAGTTTTGGTTCTCGAACTAAATATGAAGATACATATAATTGTGTGAATTTCTACAAACAACCAGCATTTGATCCTCCATTATTAAAAAGTTACGCCTGAGGCATGTTTCTCCTCTCTCTCTCCAATTTACTTTCAACTTTGTAGTAAGGTTATTATATTGTTGACAGATAAAACCTACTTTATTTAGGTCAAAGCAGAATTCAAATGCCTCCACAACTAATTGGTCATCAAGGATATGGTCAAAAAGATTGTGGTTGTCCTTTTGGAACGGTTCATATCAAAAGAATTACTAAAGAAGATTTTGTTAGACAAATGAATATGTCACCACCAGAAGATGTCACATACGATACAGAGTTGTCTAGTGTAATAACATGTTACACCAATTCACTGCTTTGCCTTAGCTTGAAAAATAGATTCATGATTTCATTTATTAAATCTAATATAGGGATGGCAATGAGGCGGGACGGGTGCGAGACGGGGCGAGTTTTGTTTGATGTGGGTGCGAGGCGGGTGCGAGACGGGTTAAAACAATTTTTAAAAAATTAAAGTGGGGCAGAGCGGGTAGCGGGCCGGGTTTAATGTGGGTTCAATGCGAGTTGGCTTTAAAAAAGATAGTTTATATCTTCCAAATTGTTGTTCCCACAGTTTTAACCAAATCAGAACAAAACTTTGGTCACGAAAACTTTATATTGTGATTTCCAAGAGTGAAACCTGTGGAATAGCTCTAATCCATTCTGTTTCAAATTTGTGAATACTAATGAATTTGCTACATCCTTCAAGATTTTCTGATGGGAGATAAATGGAAAAATGAAAACATTTATTGCATAGAATTACTATATAAAAATAAAATAACCCCAATTTAAGTTAATTAAGAATAAATTAGATTTTATTTCGTCTTTGATTTTAACTAGAAAAATTAACTTAGTGTTGAGTTTGAAATTGAAAACTAGGAATTAATGGGAAAAAAAATGTCAGTTAGTTTATTATCAGAATACGTGAAATCTTAAATATGGTTACTATACCAAATTATACACTAATCATTTTTGAGTGACGAGGCTACCCACTCTATTGTTCATTTCTACTGAACTATCAATCTAAACTTCTAGTAGTATAAAATGTCAAACTAGTTTATTTAAAAAAAAAACAAAAAAGATAAAAAGAAAAAAGAAACATAAGTGGTGCGGGGCGGGCGGGTTGAAAACTGAAAAAAATACTATGGAGGCAGGGCGGGCGGGTTGAAATTTTTGTGGGTCCCCGCTCCCGCCCGGCCATCCTACGTAATATGTTATGTATCATTAAATGTATTTTAATAATGAAAAAGAGGTCACTTAAGTAGATTGATATTTGTCCGTCGTTGCAGCAAATCTCATTCAAGTTATTGCTTTTACACAGACTTTCAACAAAAGTGAGTCAAAAAGAAGATACATATCTTCTTCAAAAGGATACAAGGTACATAAATATTATTTTTTTTTTATCTTTTCATTTTCTAGTTCTATGGTTTTTCTTTATGACGGTTCAATACCAAGAAAAGGATCAGGATGCAAAAAAATTGTTTATAATTATTTTCTGCTGTTTGAATAAAAAATGCAAAAGGTTATTGTTATACCTTGCAGTCTAACACATTAAGAAGGCTCTTTTTATGCGTTGCTTATCAAATTGTGCTTCTGTGGTCTCGACTTTTGCCTCTTTAAGCTTAGGTTATATTATACAGAATTACAAAATAGTAACCAATAATCAACAACCTTAAAATGATTTCCTCCTCTGTTTTCTAATCTCCTATGTCTTAAGATAAAGATTTCCGGTATAATGTATCATATAATTAAAAGATCTGCAATTGATCATATAACCAAAGAACCCGTGTTTTTTAATGCGTGATTCGAAAAATCTAGTTAATTGTGTTGACAAACTAGCATTCAATATTTGTATTGAATCAGTGAATACTGAATACAACACATATATTTTGGTGTATAATTTTTTCCAAATTAATCATAATTAAATAATAAGATTTCTCGCTTAAATTTGTTACTTCTTAAGTTATATTGATTTATTGAATATCAATCTCTGCTCTTTGGATGTTTGCTCACTTCTCTTACAATATGCAAGAATTAGATTCTAACTTGGCTCTCCTTTCTTCACTTTTTTTCTAAGGCTCCTTATTGTTGTACTCAAAATGAAAAAAAAGAGAGAGGATAATTACTTATAAGCGAATGTAAATAGATAGATTTTGATTTACCCTATCATGAGTTAATAAATATTCAATTATTATATTCAGCTTGCAATAGTTCGAATTCTAAAAAATCCCGATAACAAGTTTGCGGGAGCTGGAATGACGCCTAGTATATGGAAACCTTATGCAGAAGGTCAACAACATAGTGCATGTCGATTGAAAATTCAAAAAGGATCAGACATTTTACAAGTTGGTTGGCGAGTAAGTTTAATAACTTGTTCATTGCTAATTTAATTAGTTTACTTCTGATAGCTCTATTTAATTTTAATTTAAATTGTGATGACTCTCAATTAGCTCTCATTCAATCATCATGATATTATGATAAAACATATTTCTTGTTTCAGGTAGATCCAACGGTATATGGGAATAATAAGACTAGGCTTTTTGTGCATTTTCAAGTAAGTTGTCTTATGTGTTCTAATGATTTCCATTTTGCTTTTATTAAATTAGCATTTTCTTCCGTTAGTTATTTACTTCAATTGAAAAGAGTTCGTGTATAGTTTGTTGGGAAAAATAATAATCTAGCCCAGGAATAATATCCACGACAAATAATAATAACACAAGAGAGTAATAACGACACCAACTCTTTTAATGGGTAAAATACAATATCCGAGCGGAGCAATATAACCACTATAATATTATAACTTAGTAGTGTCAATGTCACGACCCAATTTTCTCTCCGTTGGGTATCGTGATGGCACCTAGTTTTAGGGACTAGGTAAGCCTAACAATAATTAAACAAGAACATTATTTAAATAGAATCTCTTAAAATTTCCAGAACCGGTAGTACAAGTCATAAGCTCTACAGAGTGTTTGCTAGAAAATTTCTAAATACAACTGTCCAGAAATAAGAATAAACAATGCAAAACGAAAAGGTTGAAGGTGACTTTAAAGCTTGCGAACGAAGCAACATGTTTACCTTGAGTCTCCACAACAACAGTCCACACAGCTAGCTAACGAACAAGTACCTGGATCTGCACAAAAATATGCAGAAGAGTAGCATGAGCACACCACAGCGGTGCCCAGTAAGTATCAAGACTAACCTCGGTGGAGTAGTGACGAGGAACAGTCAAAACACCCACTGGTCTAATAAACTGAACAAATATAAGTACATGAATAACAGAAGATGATGTCTACATAAAGACTATCCAATACGGCTCACAATACAGTAATGACATTAAAGCAAGAAACAACAAGTATCAGCGGAATATCATGAAAATGACGCAGACAAAGTGAATGGAACACAACCTAAATCCGGAATCACGAATACAACAAGGACAAGAAATAACTCAGCAATTACAACCGCTTTTACCTCAGGTTTTTGTCAACAACTCCACGAGGTACCGAATCTCGGACAATTTATAACTCACGGGTCTCAATACCTGAACCCTAACACTTGGCATCCTGTTCCCTCATAACACCTCATAACCACACTGACGACTCACGTGTCAATAGAGTCATTCTAACATAGAAGGCAAGTGTGCTTAACTACGTGTATGCTTGTGCAAGTGTCCTAACATAGTCCATACCAGCAAATAAGCACAAGGAAGAAGAAGAACGGACAACACGTAGAATATTTTGTCACAGCTTTCACAAGATCAAGCTCACACAGGTACGTATACCACTGCACAAATATCAACAACAAGAATGCCCCAATGCCATAAATCATCACAAATCAATCTCTGACACAGCCCACCTTGTCTCGCCATGTGTGCAATAGTAACATAAATGCCCTCCTTGTCTCGTCATACGTGCATAATAATATTCCCACCTTGTCTCGCCACGGGCATAACCCATAAATATATATACATATCCCGCCTTGTCACGCCGCATGTGCAAATATCAATGGTAACAATAGCACGGCAGAAACCTCGTGAACCCCATAGTAACAACCGCACGACAGAAACTTCGTGCATCACAATAATAACAACCGCATGACAGAAACCTCGTGCATCACCACAACAAGTACCACAACAACAATGACAATAATACAAAGTACGACAAGTAAATCAACTCAAGAACTTTAATTCACAAGAAACGGTAGAACCAATTCACAAGGAATAACCACAATAAAGAATGCTAGGCGTAAAGAGAACATCTCAACAAAGGGGAAACTAATGTGTATCAACAATCCCACAATATACATTTCAACAACAAGGATACTAACACGAGTCAAATAATTCCAAATAAAACAAGTCGACTAAGATATAGGATATCTAAAACTTCTTTTAAGATTGAGAAATTACTAAGAATTTTTAACAATTTAATTACGGATAAGCAGCAGAAAGATAATCATAACCTCAATTAAGACTAAACAAATTATAAGATGATATAATAATAATTTTAAATAAAGATAAGCAGTTATGAAAAGATAGCATGACAATAGAGGAGGTAAAAACAATCTTCAGTTAAGTCAAATAAGAGTCCAATAGGCAATAAGAGTGAATCCTGAAAGCAATTAATTCTAATTAAAGCATGTAGAGGTGAAACTAGTAAATAGGAACTTAATCATATCAAGAACAACTTCATACTCAGTGAATATAAGGACCTAAGAATCCTAAAAGGCCAACTTTTCATAAATAAGTCCGAGAACGCACTCGTCACCTCGCGTGCATGGACTACAATCAACATAGAAGACTCAAATCCTAAGGGAAAAATCCCCCACACAAGGTTAGGCCAGATACGTACCTCGAACCAAGCTCAAACAGTCAGTAATAATGTCCTTTCCTCAATTATCCGACTCTGAATGGCCCAAATCTAGCCAAACACAATTGCATAACATGAATACAACAATAATAAACTTATCTAATCAATGAAATCAATATTTAATAAAATTCTGAAATTCGCCCTAAAAAGTCGACCCGGGCCCACGTCTCAGAATCGGGTAAAAGTCACAAAATACAAATATCCATTCACTCGCGAGTTCACTCGTACCAAAATTATCAAAATCCGATGACTAAATCCCAATCAAAACTCAAAACTCTTAGTTGAAGAACTTCTTCCCATTTTCCCTAAATTTTCAATCCAAACCCGAAACTAAATGGAGAAAAGAACTATGGATTAATGGAAAACAACCAAAAACGAGTTAGGAATAATTACCCTAAAGTTTTCTCTGAAAAACCCTTCAAAAATCGCCAAATTTTGAGCTCTCNCGGATTTCTCGTTTCTGCCCAGGCGTGATCGCACCTGCGCATAAATAGCCGCATCTGCGCATAAATAGCCGCATCTGCGCGACCGCAGGTGCGCATGTCCAACCGCACCTGCGCTTCCTCTCACTTCTGCGGAGCCGCTGATGCGCACAATTTCTCCGCACCCGCGGAGACTGTCAAGTCCAGCTCTTCTCGCACCTGCGCCTCAATTTTTGCATCTACGGGTATCGCAGATCCAGAATTTTCCTCGCACCTGCGACCCCTGGCCCTCCTCTATTTTTCCGCTTCTGTGCTTGCCTCTCCGCACGTGCGCTCTCGCACCTGCGGTCTCTTCTTCGCAGGTGCAAAAATACCAGAAGCCTGAAGACTTAGCAGTAACACAAATCAAACTTTTAATCCGTTAAGCACCCGAAACTCACCCGAGGCCTCCGGAACCTCAATCAAACATACCAACCAATCTTGATACACCATACGAACTTAGTCGAGCCTTAAAGTCACATCAAACAACGTCGAAACCACGAATCGCACCATGAATCGAACTTATAAATTTTAGATCTTTCAACTTCTAAAATTCGTGCCGAAACCTTTCAAATCAACCCGGAATAACGTCAAATTTTGCAGGCAAGTATCAAATAATATAATGGAGCTGTTCCAACTCTCGGAATCATATTCCGACCCCGATATCAAAAAGTCCACTTCCGGTCCAAATCTCCATAAATTTGACTTTCGCCATTTCAAGCCTAAATCAGTTACAGACCTCGGATTTAAAGTCCGGGCACGCTCCTAAGTCCAAAATCACCCAACGGAGCTAATAGAACCGACGGAACTCCATTCAGGGGTCGTCTTCATATAGTTCCGACTACGGTCAAAATCCTAAGACTTAAGCTTCTGTTTTAGGGACTAAGTGTCCCAAATCACTTTGAATCATCCGATAACTGAATTCAACCACGCACGCAAGTCAATACACATAATATGAAGCTTCTTAGGAACTTATACCGCCGGACGGGACTTAAATTCTCAAAACGACCGGCCGGGTCCTTACAGTCAAGAGACTACTATAATCTTGAAAGAAATAATACTCTTTATTTAAAACACTTCACTACAATATTACTCACACTCACTATTTATCTCACAGACTACAATTTGTGGATTACTCTCTCTAACTTCTATTGCTTCTCTCTTATTTTGGTGTGATTAAAATGAAGAATGGACGCCTCTATTTATAGTAAGAGATGCCATTAAACTACTACAAAGAAGATGTGTTGTTGTTGATTTAGTCCTATAATTTTTCAACAATATTAGGCACCTCTCATTTTCTTCAACAAAGTTGTCAACAAAGTTAGGCACCTCCCAGTTTCTTCAACAAAGTTGTCAAAAAAATTAGGCACCTCCCATTTTCTTCAAATAAGTTGTCAACAAAGTTAGGCACCTCCCATTTTCTTCTTTGTTTTTCTTTAATATGAGGCCCACAAATCTCTCCCTTAATTTTAATTTTTCTTTTTCATTCCAAGACTTGATCTCAATCTCTGAAAATCCTCAAACTTAAGAGGTTTTATAAATATATCTGCAGTATGATCATGAGACTTCACATATTTGAGCTTGACTTCCTTCCTGGCAATGCACTCTCTGATGAAGTGATATCTTGTATCTATATGCTTGCTTCGATCATGATACACCGGATTCTTGGCGAGTGCCTGTGCAGATTTATTATCAATACAAATCTCTGTTGCTTCAATTTGTAGCAAATTAAGCTCCTTCAATAATCTTCTTAGCCAAATAGCATGACATGTACATGATGTTGCTGCTATATATTCGGCTTCAGAAGTCGAGAGAGTAACTATGGACTATTTCTTTGAACTCCAAGAAATAACAGAATCACCCAAGAAAAATACAAAACCAGTTGTGCTTTTTCTATCATCAATATCTCCCGCATAATCACTATCACAAAATCCCATAAGGTTGAAATCATTCGAAGAAGAATAAAATAACCCAAAGTCGATCGTACCTTTTAGGTAACGAAGAATTCTTCTAGTGACTTTCAAATGGGTAGAGGTAGGAGCTTCCATGAAGCGGCTTACTACTCCAACTGCAAAAAGTATATCTGACCTGGTACAAGTCAAGTACCTCAAACTTCCCACAGGACTTTTGAAAAATGTGGGATCCACATTTTCTCCTTCATCAAACTTGGACAATTTTGTCCCACTGTCCATCGGTGTGTTCACGGGGTTGCAATCGAGCATGTTGAACTTCTTCAAGATCTCCTTTGTATAGCTTTCTTGAGAGATGAAAATTTCATCCTCCATCTGCTTCACTTCTAGGCCCAAGTAGTATGACATGAGCCCTACACCTATCATCTCGAACTCACGAGACATATCTTTCTTAAAAGCTTCAAACAAACTTGGGTTATTACCCGTGAAAATAAAATCATCAATATAAAGACAAACAAGTAAGATATCTCCATTAATATGAACTTTAAGGTAAAGAGCATATTCATGGAGACAACGAGTAAACCCATTGTCTTGAAAATACTTGTCGATGCAACTATTCCATGCTCGTGGGGCTTGCTTTAATCCATATAAAGCTTTTTTCAACTGTAACATTTTATCTTCATGGTTTTTGACCACAAAGACCAATGGTTGTTCAACATAGACTTCTTCTTCAAGATAGCCATTCAAAAAGGCTGACTTGACATCTAGTTGATGGATCTTCCACTTCATTTGCGCCGCCAAAGAGATAAGCAAACGAATCGTCTCCATGCGGGCAATATGTGCATAGACTTCTTCATAGTCAATGTCTTGCCTTTACTTGTAGCCTTTAGCCACAAGTCGTGCCTTGTATCTCTCCATATCTCCATCATCATTCTTCTTTGCCTTGTATACCCATTTAACTCTAATTTCTCGATGACCCTTGGGAAGTGTTGTTAACTCCCAAGTGTTGTTCTTCTCTATTGACTCGATCTCCTCCTGCATGGCTTGTCTCCACCTTTTGTCTTCAACAGCTTCATCAAAGTTCATTGGTTCACTATCAGCAAAGAGACAATATAAAAAATCAAAATTAGTAACTTCCTCTGTGTCCTTATAGAGTTGTTGAATACTTCTTGTCCTTTGCGGTTGTTCATTTGAACTTACTTGAGAAGAGAGAGATGCAAAATTTGTTGGAGAAGGAGGTGGAGTTATATCCTGCACAGGTTTCACGGTCTCTGGTTCTTCTTCATCACCAAAGTATGGAAGAAAATCATATAAAGTTTTTTCCTGAGCTTCCCAGTTCCATGCCAATTCTTCATCAAATTCAACATCGCGACTTACCACCATCTTGCCGCTACTTGGGTTGTATAGCTTATAGCCTTTTGAACTCGTATCATAGCCAACAAACACATGCTTGACACTTCGATCGTCAAGCTTCGCTCTCCCTTGATGTGGCACATGAGCATAGGCTATGCTCCCAAAGATTCTCAAGTGCTTGGCACTTGGCTTTCTTCCACTCCATGCTTCTCGAGAGGTTTGATCTCTAACATTCTTTGTTAGAGACCTATTGTTCAAATAAACTGCACAAGATACAACTTCTGCCCAAAATTTCTTGGGCATATTTTAGCTTTTAACATACATCTAGCCATATTAGGAATCGTTCGATTCTTTATCTCTGCAACTCCATTTTGTTGGGGTGAATAAGGTACCGTCAGAGGGCGACGAATTTCATAAGATTTATAAAAGTCATTAAATTCTTTTGAAGTGAATTCACCTCCTCTATCGGACCTTAAACTTTTATTTCATAGCTACTTTCTTTTTCTACAAGTACTTTGAAATTTTTAAAAGTAGCAAAAGCTTCAGATTTTTGGTTCAAAACATAAACCCAAGTCTTTCTGCTAAAGTCATCAATGAAAAGTAGAAAGTATTTACTTTTACCAAAGAAAGGTGGATTGATTGGTCCACACCCATCAGTGCGAACAAGCTGAAGCGGCTTGGTTGATCTTGACATAGCCTCCTTTGGAAAACTCCTCCTTGCATGTTTTCCAAGAAGACAAGCTTCATACAATTGATTGGGATGGCTTATTGATGGTATCCCATGCACCATGTTCTTTTCTCCCATTTATTTGAGCGCTTCAAAATTTAAGTGCCCAAATCGCATGTGCCAACACTATGATTCATCTTGCACATTAGCCTTCAAACACTTTGCATCAATTGTCTTAAGATTCAGAGAGAATAATCTATTCTTAGCCATATGCACATTAGCAATTAGAATTCCACTTGAATATCTAAGCCAAAGATGCATATTTTTCATGTAGATGTCATATTCCTTTTCAAGAAGTTGGCCCAAACTTAAAATATTACTTTTTAATTTTGGTACATAATAAACATCTTGAATTAACTTGTGACTACCATCTTTACAGGAGATCAGAATCGTACATATCCCTTCAATTTGAATCTTTGAGGTATCTCCAAAGGACACATTACCTCTCACCATTTTATTGATCTCCACAAACTTCTCTTTGCATCCGCATATATGATTGCTTGCTCCATTGTACAAATACCACGAGCTGCAATCATCTTTGTCTTCTTCCTTGAGTGCCATCAACAATGTTGACTCAACTTCTTCTTTTTTGTCGTCAACAAGGTTAGTTTTTTCTTCGACATTGCTATGACATTCCCAAGAGTAATGGCCAAATTTATGACAATTATAACACTCAATTTTTGATTTTTCATACCTTTGTCCATTATTTTCTTGGTAGTAACCACGTCCTCTATCTCCTCTATGTCCACGACCACGATCTCTGAATGTCTAGTGGATTTTAACTTAATTGTTGAAGTTGTTAGCGTTGCTTCTTCCTCCTCCATGACTGCCACGACTTCGTCCCCGTCCATTCCCTCGATAGCTCTTTTCACCTCCATAATCTTTGAAGGATGCCCGAGTTTTAAGAAGTTGCTCCAATGGCACTTCTTGTTTTCTCTTGATATTTTCTTCATGGGCCTGTAAAGAACCCTCCAATTTCTCTACCATCATAGAGTCTAAATCTTTAGACTCCTTAATAGCACACACTATAAAATCAAATTTAGGTGTTAAAATGCGAAGGATCTTTTCTACCACACGGACATCTTTTATGTCCTCCTCATATCTTCTTAATTGATTTACAATAGCCTTCATTTTTGAACAATAATCTGAAATGCATTCGGATTCTTTCATTTTTAAAACTTCAAAATCAACCCTTAGAGTTTGAAGTTTTACCTTCCTCACCTTGTCAACTCCTTGAAGAGAATTTTGTAAAATCTCCCAAGCTTCCTTTGAGGTGGTAGCATTTGCCACCTTCTCGAACATGACATCATCCATATATTGATGGATGAGCGTGAGGGCTTGTTGATCCTTCTTCCTTGTCTTTGCCAAGACATATTTTTCATTTTGAGGTAGAGCTTTCTCATTATCGGGTTTTGCATAACCTCTATATACGATTTCCCACATATCCCGAGAGCCAAGAATGGCTTTCATACGTAGACACCATTTCTCATAATTATCTTTTATGAGACGGGGGTATTGAAAAGACAGCGTACCATTATTTGCCATGGGTCTGATACCACGTTGTTGGAAAAAATAATAATCCCGCCCAGGAATAATATCCACGACAAATATTAATAACACAAGAGAGTAACAACGACACTAACTCTTTTAATAGGTAAAATACAATACTCAAGCGGAGCAATATAATCACTATAATATTATAACTTAGTAGTGTCAAGAGACTACTACAATCTTGAAAGAAATAACACTCTTTATTTAAAACACTTCACTACAATATTACTCACACTCACTATTTATCTTACAGACTATAATCTGTGGATTACTCTCTCTAACTTCTATTGCTTCTCTCTTATTTTGGTGTGATTAAAATGAAGAATGGAGGCCTCTATTTATAGTAAGAGATATCATTCAACTACTACAAAGAAGATGTCTTGTTGTTGATTTAGTCCTATAATTTTTCAACAAAGTTAGGCACCTCCCAGTTGCTTCAACAAAGTTGTTAACAAAATTAGGCAACTCCCATTTTCTTCAACAAAGTTGTCAACAAAGTTAGGCACCTCCCATTTTCTTCTTTGTTTTTCTTTAATATGAGCCCCACATAGTTTACATTTTCTAGGCTGGTAATACACATTGTTTCAATATGCTATGCCCTGGATCTGTACAATAAACAATGAGATACCTGTTGATATGATTTTCTATAAGATTTCGCAATGAACATCCATCGGGTACATTTTATTTTCTTATGTTCAATTATTTTTTCAAGTTTTTAAAAGCTACAAAATACTAATATATATATGCCTAGTGAAAAATAAAAGGATCAATCCAATGGAAACTGGTGGCTTTTAGTTGATGAAACTCATGAACAAGTTGGTTTTTGGCCTCAAAATATTTTCACTAGCTTGGCAAGCTTTTCCGATAACGTTGAGTGGGGAGGCGTCGCATATAGCCCACCAGGTGTGCGTGAACCTCCAATGGGCTCAAGTTATTTTCCCCTTGGATACACCAATTATGATGCTTATCGTAGGATACTTACCGTTTTAAATGATGAAGGCATGGCAATAGACGTAAATAGGACGACCATATATCTCGATGATTATCGTTTGTATCGAGTTCTGGAATTTTTGTTGAAATTGTCAAAAGTCCCACATCGGTGGATCACAATTTTGAATGGAAATTTCACCCTATAAAAGGAGGCCTAATGTTTAGGATTTAAACACACCTCTCATTTGCCTTTTTTATCTTCTTAAGGCATTTGTATCTTCTCTCTTTAGTATTATTTCACTTGTAATTTTGGAGTGGAATAAAATATTGATTGTGTCCGAGGAAGTAGGCAAAATTGGCCGAACCTCGTAAATGCTGGTGTTCTTTTATGGTTGTTTTATTGTCTTATTTATTATTTAATGGTTGTCATAATTTTTGGTATAGTAGTTGTGACTCATTCACACTATATAC
>AWOL01S0022210.1:0-22944 GCA_000715115.1 Nicotiana otophora | reverse complement strand
GCATACCTCACAATCACTCATGCCTCCCAATCACTCAGCACTCGGCACTCAGTAGGTACCTGCGCTCACTGGGGGTGTGTATAGACTCCGGAGGGGCTCCTTCAGCCCAAGCGCTATAATCTGTACGGACAACTCACGTGCTGAACGGACAACTCATGTGCTATAATAATAAAGTATGCCGCATGCGGGTAGCCCCGGTCCACATCATCCTCACAAATCAGGCCCTCGGCCTCACTCAGTAATAAAACTCTCAAGCCACTCGGGCATTTCAGTAAAATAGGGCATTCGGCCCAAAACATTTATATGCATCAAAATAGAGTCATAAACCTGAGTTATGCAATAAACAAGTATAAACATGACTGAGTATAGATTTTTAATCGAAAACAGTGAGAGGATAGTAAGAAAAGGCCCCTAAGGGTCGAAACAGCACTGGCACAAGGCCCAGATATGGCATTCAGCCCAATTTACAAAAACTCTTTCTAAAACATATAAGTATCATATAATTTCAACAAAGTATGCAACTTCACAGTTGCTATAGGATGGACCAAGTCACAATCCCAAATAGTGCACGCCCACACGCCCGTCATCTAGCATGTGCGTCACTAAAAATAGTAGAATGATACGAAATTCGGGGTTTCATACCCTCAGGACTAGATTTACAATCGTTACCTACCTCAAACCGGTCAAATCTCTACCCCGCAATGCTCTTGCCTCTGGACTCGGCCTCCAAATGCTCCAAATCTATCCACAATCAGTACAATTCCATCAATATACACTAATGGAATGAATTCCACAAGAAAAGTTACAAAATTAGACCAAAACCCGAAATTGGCTCAAACCCACCCCCTAGGCCCACATCTTGAAATCCGACAAAATTTACAAAACTAGAAGGCTCATTCACTCACGAGTCCAACCATACAAAATTCATCAAAATCCGACATCGTTTGGTCCTTCAAATCCTTAAATTACTCTCCATAAATTCCAAGCCTTAACCCCTCATTTTCACTAATTACAATGATTAAACAACGGATAATCACCATATATACAAGTATTAGGGATCAAGTAACTTACCGCAATGAAACCCCCTTGATTCCCTCTTCAAATATCTCCCAAAAGCTCCAAAAACCGAATAGAAATGGTGAAGAATGCCCAAACATTCGTGTAGTGTTCCTATATACCTTCTGCCCAGGCATCTCGCACCTGCGGCCCCTTTACTCACACTCGCGCGACCGCACGTGCGGTCCTAGGAGCCGCACCTGAGCAACTCACTTACGCACCCAAACTCCACATCTGCGGCAAATCCGTCGCACCTGCGCGTTTCCTCCGCCTCTACGAAGTCTGCATAGCATTCCCCTTTTTCATCTGCACCCCAGGGTTCGCACCTGAGGGCTTGCTGATACGACCTTCAACTCGAACCTACACAACCTGCCTAGCTCGGCGTTGCCCGCACCTGCACACTCCCCACGCGCACCAGCGGCCTCGCACCTGCGAGGCATTCTTCCGGTTGCGGATCATTTAGTACGGAACCATAAGAATTCAAATCCTATATCGTTTACACATAGGTCAACATCCGGTTGACTTTTCCAACTTATGTTTCTACTTAAGAGACTAAGTGTCTCAATTCACTCTAAAACTACTCCGGTCCCGAACCAACTAACCCGATATAACATAATATAGCTATATAACATAAAAAGAAGTAAAAATGGGGAGAACGGGGCTATAACTCTCGAAACGACTGGCCGGATCATTACAGTATCATGTGTGGATCGGGTTGCACGCAGCAACAATGTGATGTTGAGTAGAGTTTCCCATAGCTATTCTTGTGTGTTTTCTCTCTCATTTCTGAGGAAGGTTCATAACATCTTTTCGGTTATTAAATTAGTTACGTGGGTTGAGTAGTTCATTCTAGAGTTAGTTTTCCTTATATATTATATTCGAGTTTGTAGCTTGTTAGCACAATGTGGCATCATGTGAGGCTTTTGCAGTATCTCAGGTGGCTTATTTCCTGAGCATCTTGTACTAAGTGAAACGAGATTATTGGACCTGGGATCAGTGCGATCAGATTTATATAAGGCATATTAAAGAGTAAATATTGTTATTCAGTCCAGTATGTGGTAATGGTTCTTGTCGGGAGGAGAGACTCCATAAATTGTGATTCGGCAGGTGGTTATGAGTTCTACACATCTTCTCTGTCGTGGCAGTATTGCAAGAGTTAAAGCAAGGCTTAATTGGTCATGAGGTACACTACGGTCTTCGGGTCGGTGGGAATTTTAGCTGTTGTGCTTTGGAAAGATTGCCTTGGGAAAATGAGTTATGCGGTGCATGGTAAGAATTCAGTAAGGGTATACAATCATGTTTGGTGCAGTGTGTAGGGATTGATAAGGTGTTCGTATATTGGAAACAGGCCTGGTGGAGAATTCCGTATGTTGGAATTTAACTCTAAGGCTTACTTGACAAAATAAAGGGGAAGATCTTCAGATTGGCTCGAGCTAATGTGCTCAACTGAGTTGTGGTAGCATGGGTAGGTGCATGAGGTGTTAAATGGTGATTTCAGACAACTACAAAACAACTCTTAGCACGTTCGAGGACGAACGTATGTTTAAGTGGGAGAGAATGTAACGACCCGACCAGTCGTTTTGAGCCCTAGCGCGTCTCTCGGTAGTTTGAGGCCATGAGTAGATTCACTTCAGGTATTATCACTTGTACGTGTGGTCGGAATTGAATTTCGGGAAGTCCGGAGTTGATTTAGAAAGAAAATTCTCATTTCGGAAGCTTTAAGTTGGAAGAATTGATTAAGGCGTGATTTTGAGTAAAAGACCTCAGAATCGGGATTTGAAGGTTCCAACAGGTTCGTATGATAATTTTGGACTTGGGCATATGCTCGGATCAAGCTTTGGATGGCACGGGAGCGTTTCAGCGCCTATTGTAGAAAGTTGGCATTTTGAAAGAATTTCATAAATTTGGGTTGAAGTGAATTTCAATGTTATCGATGTCTGTTTGGGATTCTGAGCCTGAGAATAGTACTGTATGGTCATTCTGGATTTAGGGGAGTGTCCGGAAGTGGATTTGGATATCCGTAGGTCATTTCGGGGGTCATTTGGCGAAAAATGGAAATTTGAAGTTTTTGGAAAGTTTGACCGAGGGTGGACTTTTGGATATCGGGTTCAAATTTTGGTTTCGGAAGTTGGAGTAGGTCCGTAATATTATTTAAGACTTGCACGCAAAATTTGACGTCATTCCGAGTTGATTTGATAGGAATCGGACGTGCATGCATATTTTTAGAAGTTTTTGAGTTCATGAGTTAATCCATGCGTTTTGACGTCCGATTCATGGTTTTTGATATTATTATTTCAGTGTTTCGATCGCTCGAGCGAGTTCGTATGATGTTGTTAAACTTGTGTGTGTGTTTGGTGTGGATACCCGAGGGCTCGGGTGAGTTTCGGACGTTCGGGAGGATGAGAAAAACTTCAGTTTTTCTGGTGTTTCTTGGTAGCTGTTGTAGGTCTCGCAAATGCGTGAATTTGTTCGCATTTGCGAAGAAGCCTGATCTAGGCATACCTCGCATTTGCAAGAAATCAGTCACATTTGCGACCTTGACAGGGTTTGCATTTGCGAGTCCTTGGCAGAAGGAGCCCAGTTCGCATTTGCGATGTTTTTGTCGCATGTGCGACCTTCGCATTTGCGAACCAGATGTAGCAAATGCGACATCTGATACCTATGCACAACTTTATTAAATGCAGGACTTAGGCCATTTATCTCATTTCTTTCATCTCTTGGGCGAGTTTTGGAGTTATTGGTAGAGGGTTTTCACCTAGCACTTTTAGGTAAGTAATTGTTACACAATATGAGTTAAATAAATAGATTAAGGGTAGATTAACCTGTAAATATTGGTAAAATCAAGGGTTTAGCTGAAAAACCTAGGGTTTTGATAAAAATGGGATTAACCCACGAAAATGATTATGGAATTAGATAAAAATAATATATTTGAGTTCATGAGGATATGGGTAACAATTTTCTTCAAACATTTCCGGAATCAGGGCACGTGGGCCTGGCAGTGAATTTTAGGAATTCTTCAATTTGGGTTGGAAAAATCACTTTAATAGTTGGGATGTGAACTCTTGAGCATGTATTGACTATTTTATATAACATTTGACTAGCTTCGGGTCGTTTGGCACCGAGTTGAGGATTTAAAGCACAATTTTAGACCGGAAAGTAAGCTTTGAGACGAGGTAAGTCTCCTGTCTAACTCTGTGAGGGGGAAACTACCCCTAGGTGATTTATCTAATATGTGTAACTTGATACGGGGTCTACGTACGTATGAGGTGACAAGAGTCCGTACGTAGCTAGATTCATGTTATTGTCGGGGTAGAATTAGGTTCACACCATGCTATACTTGCACTATAGAGATTATATTTGCCCATTTAATTCTTTTATTTCGCATTATTATTTGAGATTAGACATGCGTAGAGTGATAAACTCGTTATTGTAGAGACTCCACAAGTTTCATGATTAGTCACGAAACAATTGTACTCCTCTTATGAAATTATGTCCGCGGTATATATATATATGTTCATAGAAAGGTTTTTCGTTAAATAAATTATAACTCACACGTTTATTCATGAGTGGGGTCAAGGACCCGTTAAAGGTTCTTATTCTAGTGGGACCGGGCCGTTCGCTTCGGCAGGATTTATGTACCATACTCTCATGGGAGCGGGCCGTTCACCTCGGAAGGTTAATAGATACATCTATGGTTCGTGCCGTTCGACCCTCGATAGTGCACAGATTATGATGGGATCGGGCCGTACACCTTGGCATTTCTATAAACATATCCTCATGAAATCGCGCGTAACATTTGGCAAGAAGCCAGTGTATCTGTGAGCTCTTCCTGATTTGAAGTATAATGATCCATTTTGGTGAGGTCCACTATATATTTATATATATGCTCCGGTTGAGGAGGAAATTTGCTAATTGATAGCCTGAGCCTATTGTAAAGAGGAGAATTGTACCATGTATTACTAGGTCCACTACTTGTTTATTTTATTTATTTACTCTGCCTCATATTTGTTCACTTCTTTACTGTACCTGATATTATTGGACTACTAGTGAGTGTTGATGTCGACCCCTCGTCACTACTCCTCCGGGGTTCGGCTAGATACTTACTGGGTACACGTTGATTTACGTACTCATACTACACTTGCTGCACATTTTTGTGTAGGTACTTTTATGTCTGGAGGTCCTTTGGGCGCGGAGGCGCGGATGATGCGGGGACTTACCGTGAGCTGCATTTTATGTTACGATCCGCAACCAGCAGAGTCTCCTTCAGAGTTATTTATATTCTCCTATCCAATTTGTATTCTTGACAGATGTTGTATTTTATTTTACTTTCTAGTAAATGCTCATGCACTTGTGACACCAGATTTTGGGGATGATTATGGGTTGTTCCGTATTGTTGTTGTGAAGATATTATCATTTACTCTGTAAACTTTTACCTCTTACTATTTAAATTGATGGAAATTTACGATTTCAAAAATACTAAAATGAGTAATTAAGTTAAACTTTTATTGTTGGCTTGCCCGACAGTGGTGTTAGGCGCCATCACGACCTTTAATGGATTTTGGGTCGTGACACTTCTGTTATACCTTTGTTTTTGGTATACCACCTATTAACTAACATTTGCAGGGATTCCTTTTGTTTGGGAATTTGTCCTGTTATTTCAAACCATTTAAAGAATTCAATATTACATTTGATTCTTTTTAAATCTTTAATCCATTTATCTTTAAAAGATAACCTCTGTTTTCAGGAATACGTATCTACGTACCATTTTCTATTAATAGTATTGTTGGGGTGTACCCACTGAGCATCTAGACTTTTCTAATTTATTTCAAAGTCATCGTGTAACGACCCGACTTGTCATTTTGATAATTGATGTCCCCTTCAGCATCTTAAGGTCCCGAATAGCTTTGTAATGTACATTATGAATTTCGCACGCAGTTGAGTTTGGTTTACGAAAGATTCGAGATTTAATTGAAAGAACAATATATTCTTGTTTTGGAAGCTTAAATGAAAAGAGTTGACCAGAGTTTGGCTTTTGTGCAAACGACCCTGGAATGGAACTTTGATGGTTCCAATAGCTTCGTATGGTGATTTCGGACTTAGACGTATGTCCAGAATTGGAGTTGGAAGTCCGTAGAACAATTCAGCGCATTTTGGCGATATTAGAAAGTTGATGTATGCTAATTATATTACTTTGAGTGCAGATTAGGACTATTAATATGATGGTTATCAATTTGATATGATAGTAAGTGTACGAGGCATATAATAAGTGATGTGGGGTCTAAGGAGAGGCCTAATCCTAGGTCAAGTTGGAAATTTCATGATAGTCTAAAGTTCCAAATGAGTACGCGGAAGACCAAACTTTGGACGAGAATATATACATATATAGATAAGGGATTTTGTGATGTCCAACCCATAAAATGGAAGATCTTTGAGTCTAGTTTCTAACCCTTCAAACCGTTCGACATTTGGACACTCCTACAAGAAGTTATGACCCAATTACCAAAAGCTGGCAGAATTTAACACTACTGCGCTGCCCCTATGCGCTGCGCCTGTGGAAAATTCCAGAATGTTTCGAAATGTCGTTTCCAAGCACTTTTTACATAGCCTCCCCGCGCCGCGGCTGTACAAAATTTGGGTTTTTATAACCCGACTCCCATTTCATTTAACTCGTTTAGGGTTCATATTTTTGGGTATTTTCTGGTGTTTTAGAGGGGGGGGGAGCGATTCAAGAGAGAGTAAAGGAATGACTAAGGATTTCACTACTCTACCTTGAATCAAACCTTGAAATCGCATCAAAGGGTTTCTAGAGCTTCAAAGAGTAAGAATTCCTTTCCCCAATTCTTCAATTTCGAAATCTAACTAGAAATGGGTAATTAGTAAGACAATTCTTGGATGTGAGAGTATTAGTTATACATGCTTTTACCAACAAGGTTGTGGGAAGATTGTTGAGTTCAAATGGGTAAATATTGGGTTGAAAAATGGTAGAAATATTCAAAGACTTTAATTGAAGATTTAAAGGGCAATCCGATGTCGGAATTCGATAATTCTTTTATGCTCGTATCGGAACGGGTGTTCGGATTTAGTGAGTTTTTTTGGGATTCGAAACGTGGGTCCCGCTATCAATTTTTTGAAATGAATTTCGGAATTAATTCCTACGATTCGTATTGAGTATATTGAATTGTTTGTGACTAGATTTGAAGCGTTCAGACACGAATTCGCGAGGCAAAGGTTTATTAGAAATCATGAATTTGGTTGCGAAGCGAAGTAAGTATCTTGCCTAACCTTGAGTAGTGGAATTACCCCTTAGGCATTGAGTCTTATGTAAAAATTATGTAATTAAAAATCATGTACGCGAGGTGACGAGTACGTACTTGGTTTATATGTGCAAATTATATCGGTTGAAATTCGTAGACACCCTTATGTATTAAATTGGAAAATTGTTGGAACTTAGTAAATACTTGAATTTGTCATGCCTCATTCCTTGTTTGTCGAGTTTGTATTTTATATGATAATTTGGTGTAATTTCCTCTTGGATTTTTATGTGAATTCCGTGGGTTTGTTGATTTGATATTTTGTTGGAATTAAATTCATTATGGATTTCTTATCTGTAAGTAATCATTAAATAAGTCTAAAAGGAGGCGTTAACATAATTATCTAAAATTTGGATTAAAGAAGGTGTTGTCCTATGTTGAGTTACTTTTCCATCTATGTTGTTGTGTTGAAGTTTATATTCGCTGTGTGGAGCCTTGGGCTATTTGTTGGTAAATTTATTGATTTTGTTATATCTTTGGGATTGGTTGTGGCCTATGGGCAAATCGCGATATGAATTATTGTATTGTGTTGTCGTGATAATATTATGTCTAAATTGTTGGGTGATTGGAGTTATTATTCTGAGGACATAAGGGTGGCATTCCACTGTTGACATTATGTAGGTATAAGGGTGGTATTTCACTATGCTTATGTGTGTTGGGATACTGTATGGGCGGAGTGATAAGGGTGGCAATAGGAGCGATAAGTGTGGCTATAATTATAGAGTGATACGGTGGCTATAGGAGAGATAAGGGTGGCTAGTGTCAGGGATGATATGTGATGATGTGGGATTATTTTGTTGGTGATTTTTATGTGATATTGTAATTTGCCTTGTGTTTATTCTTATATTTTGTGCAATTTGTCTTGTTGTTTCGGTAAACTTGATAATAGCCTGATCTATGTTGAAATTGTGAGCCTGTGGCTATTGCCGGGTAGATAATATTATATGGGATCGGGTTGCACGCCGCAATAGAGATGAAATGTGGGCACGAGGTGCCGGGAAAAATATGATGGTTTTTATTATTGGCACGTGAACTGTCCATGCAGATGTGATATGAAATGTTGGTATGAGGTGCTAGGGAAAATATGAAAGTGGGTTGACTTTTATTTGAAAGAATTATATTCAAAATATTTATTTGAAAGGATTTTATTCAAAATATTATTTGAAAGAATTGCATTCGAAAGATATTTATTTCATTATATTTTAAGAATATTTGTTTGAAAGAAGTATATTCGAAATACATTTATTGGAGAGGATTATGTTCTAGAGATTTCTATTGAAACACTTATAGATGAAAGATGTATATTTTGAAGGAATTGTTGAGTATTGGTTGTACTTGTGTTCATTATCTGTTTAAGCAATATTTATGGAGTTCTTGTTGCCTGGCTGTTTACATCACTAGTTGATTATTGTTTCTATCACTGCTATTTATTTTCTATTATTTTTGTATACTACATTACATAGGTTATTAGACTAGTGAGTGTCTTGACTGTACCTCATCACTACTCCACCGAGGTTAGTCTTGATACTTATTAGATATCGATTATGGTGTACTCATACTACACTTATGTACATTTTTGTGCAGAGCTAGGTATTGGAGATATCAGACATGGACAGAGTTAGAGTGTTATCGCAAGAATTCAAGGTAGAGTTGCTCGGTCGTCGCAGTCCCTTGGAGTCTTTCCATTTTATTGTATTGTTAATTATTATTCAAACAGTTATGAGTATTCGACCCTTGAGATCATTTCATGTATCAGTTAGAGTTCGTGACTCAGTATTACCAGTCTTGGGAGTTTGTTTGAATATTTCTGTTGTTGGTTTCGATTATCTAAAACACAAGGCTTGAATTGTTGTTATAGTCGCCTTACCTACTCTTAGAGACTAAGTGCCATCACGACGCCTGTGGTGGAATTTTGGGTAGTGACAAGTTGGTATCAGAGCTCGAGGTTCGTAGGTTCTATGAGTCATGAATGAGTTTAGTAGAGTCTTGCGGATCGGTACAGAGACATCTGTACTTATCTTCGAGAGGCTATAAAACTGCTAGGAAATTTCTACTTCTTTCATTCTTGTCGTGCGGAATTTTTTTGAATTTGGAATTTGAGCCTGTGCATCTCTATCCTCTCACGGATGGTGAGGACACGTGCTACCGGGTCAGCTAAGCAGACACCCACGCATACTTCTAGGTCCGCAAGAGACCGGGGCTCAGGTAAAGACCGAGTAAGGGCACGTGCCGCGACTAGAGCACCTGTCAGAGCAGCAGTTGAGGAGCCGCTAGTATCTCCAGTTGGGGGACAGGTACCAGAAGCACATGTTGTTACCCTGGACTTCAGGATACTTTAGCATAATTCTTGAATATGTTTGGTACATTAACTCAGGCGGGATTGATCTATGTTGCACCAAATATAGCACAGATCGGGGGAATAACTCAGACTCCTACCGCCCGTGCTTCAGAACAGCAGGTTAACATTGGTAAGGTTCCGGGTATAGTACCGGTACATCATGTTATTCCGGTTTAGCCTGAGGTTAGACTAAAGGCATCAGAAGAAGAACAAAAGCGACTTGAGAGATTTAAGAGGTATAGCCCACCTACCTTCAGTGGCACAGCTACTGAGGATGCCTAGGGATTCCAATAAAAATGTCACAATATTCTCTACACCATGGGTATTGTAGAGGTGAGCGGAGTTGCCTTGACTACATTTGAGTTGTCAGAAGCAGCGTATCGATAGTGGCAAGCTTATGAAGAGGACAGACCAGCCGATGCAACATCACCAACTTGGGCTCAATTTGCAGAAATATTTTTGAAAGAGTTTGTTCCCCAAATTCTACGGGATGCATGGCGCACAGAGTTTTAACGGTTGCGTCAGGGCACCATGACAGTGTCAGAATATGCTCTCAGGTTCAGTGAGTTAGCCCGACATGTACCTATCTTGGTTCCTACAGTCAGAGATCGAGTCCGCAGATTCATTGAAGGGCTCGATTATGATTTTAAAATAAGCATGGCTCGAGAATTGAAAACTGACATTCCATTTCAGCAAGTAGTAGAGATTGTTAGGATGTTAGAATGTGTTGGAAGTGAGGAAACTTTATCTAAAGAGACCAAAAGGTCTCGAAGCTCTGGAGGGTTCAGTGGATTTTACTCTTTAGCTATGACCCATTATGGCGGAGGCTCGAGCAGTCGGACAGCTCAGTCCGCACATCAGGTTACTCTAGGTGCTCCAGTAAGTTCTTATAGTACACCACCGGCACGTGGTTCTTACAGTGGTTATTCCACCGGCACGAGGTTCTTACAGTGGTTATTCCAGTTATTCCAGCAGTCGCGACCTTAGAGGGGTTTTTATGAGTGTGGTGATACTAGGAACATCATGAGAGACTGTCCCAGACTTGGGAGGGGTGGATTTCAATAGAACACTCAGGCTACAAGCGTTGTATAGCCAATTAGAGGTGGGGGACAGGCGGGTAGGGGATCCTAGAGGGGAGGACCAGCCCGTTGATATTTTTACTATGGTGTGGCTGAGGCCACCATACCAGATGGTGTCATTATAGGTATGCTCCCGATTTGTTATAAAGGGATACTTCTCTTTAATTTGATTCATTTCTGAATATTGAGGCGAGTGCTCCTATTATGCTCCGTTTATGAGTGAGCATCGTAATAATGTGACCCACTTATATGTTTATCCCTGTTGGGAGATTTGATGATGTTAGCCCGTGTCTATCATTTTTGTTTTTGTACACGATTAAGGGCTATAAGTCCAAAAGTGACTTTCTATTACTCACTACAATGGGTTGTGATGTAATTTCAGAATAATTGATCTTAATGTTATAAATTATATGGCCTATTGGTATTGAGGTTCATTATGTGTTGTGAAAATATTTTACGGAATTTATTAAAAAGAAGAAAGAAAGGGAATGGAAAATCTCAGTTGGCACAATGTGCAAAATACTTGTGATTCGGAGTTGAGGACGAGATCCTCGCATTTTAATATGATGTGAAATATTTAAACTGGGCTACAAGAAGCGGTGAAAGTTATATAAGGACGAGATCCTTGTGGTGCAAAATTTATGAGTTTAAATTCTCCCTTGTGAAATTAAATTTGTACTATAGTATTAATACAAACTCATGCCTCTTAGGATTATTTGATAATTCTTTTATGTGTTTCTGTGCATATTTTTCCATATTCGTGGTATAAATATTGAGTTTTAGCCTACGAGGTGAGTGCCCATTTGGAAAGTAGTGAAATCAACCCCATGGGATTCTAATATACCCATGTTGTGCAGTCTGTCCCAGCACCTATCAATGAAGTACTAGAGATCCTCGTGTCGCTTACCCCCGAAGACAGTAGGATGAAGCCTGCTCCATCTATCCAATAGCTTCTGCGGCTCGCCTGTCACAGCTGGTCTAGGCTCAGGTACAGCTGCTGCAACTGGCTGGGCTCCTCCCACGGGTACTGTGCCCGGGGTCTGATATACGGCAGCTGCATGTCATGGCGCCTGAACAGTAGGGGTCTGTGCTCCCCCTCCCGCCTGAGACGTGGCTAGGTATGCTGGAAATAAACTAGCCTGGGTCATAGAATCCATGAACCATAGCATACAGACCATGACCTCCTGAAATCCCGGTGCAGACGTGAAATCGACTGGGGCTGGCTCTGCTGCAGGCACCTCGCCCTGCTCCTCAATAATGGGATCTTCCACTAGATCCGCTGGTGGTGCAACTGGGGCAACTGTGGGACATCCTCATCCCCTACCTCGGGCAAGTGCCCTCCCCCTACCTCTGCCTCGGCCTCTAGCAATAGGGGGAGCATCCCCTCCCGGGTTTGGAACGTCCGTCGTGTGCGTTCTCAGCATCTGTGAAAGAATAAGAGAAGCAACTTAGTACACCATCATTTGCACGATAGGAGATGAGTGAAAAGTAGTTTCCTAACACCCTATAGCCTCTCGAAAATAAGTACGGACGTCTCTGCACCGATCCGCAAGACTCTATTAGGCTTTCCCATAACTTGTGAGACCTACGTGAACCTAGTGCTCTGATACCACGTTGTCACGACCCAATTTCATAATAGGCCGTGATGGCGCCTAACGTCGCCGCTAGGTAAGCCAACTATGAATTTGTCACGTGATTTTTGCTTTTTAACAAATTATTTTCCAGGTAATTAAACTTTCCTTAAATTAAAAGGATTTGAGAAATAACAGATCAAAATAAATAACATGAAAGCAACTGTGTACAATCATAATAATAGAATAAAACCAAAACCGTAAGTCTACTAGTGTGTGCCAAGACTTGGTTTCACAAGTATATGAACATCTAGTAGAATATACAAAAGAATACTAGTCTACCGTCCGAAGTAAAATAGACACAAAAATACAATCAAAAGAAAGACTCTGGCTGTTGAATGGGCTCAGAAGGCAGCTTACCGTGAAGCCCCAAAGTGGTAATCAAGTGTGCGCGCCGGACTGATATCCAGATGCACCTTCCTCGGATCCTGCACATTCAATGCAATTGTAGCATGAGTACATAAACAATGTATACCCAGTAAGTATCTAGTCTAACCTCGAAGAAGTAGTGACGAGGGGTCGACTTTGACACTTACTATGGGCCAACAATATAATAAACTACGAAATTCTAATTAAACATGATGTATATAGATGACAATAGAACTTGGAGCAAGAATAATTAAACAATACTTTTACAGTAGTAAAAACCAAATATTTTCCCTCAATTTAACTATTTAATCTCTCAAGTCAATGAAACAATATCAAATATAAGAGGGCTTCAGTATTATCACGCACGAATTATGTTGAGGACATACGACCCGATCCAAATATATATAAACATACACTGTGTGCACTGCCGAGGGTCGAACGACATGAATTATAGATGCATCTATTAACCTACCGAGACGAACGACCCGCTCCCATAAGAGTAGTGAAAATTTACCCCGCTCGCAGAATATACTTGCGACGCGGTTGAACATAGATTTTTATCAAGCTATAATAATATCCCTCAATTCTTTCCAAAAATAAGAAATTCAACTAGAAACTCTTAAAATCTTGATATCCTCAACCTCAACTCTATTCAAGACAATTAATAAGCATAATCAAATAATGGTGTCAACAAAATATGGTGAAACCTAAAAATACCTGGACATAAGCATGAGTAGTAGCTACGTACGGACTCTCGTAACCTCGCGCACAAGTAGTCCCCCACAAATAGAAGCACATATGAATTAAGTTCACCTATGGGGTTAATTCCCTCTTACAAAGTTAGAAAAGAGACTTACCTAGTATCAAGCCTACTTCTGATCCAAGATTTGTGCTCAAACCCTCAATTTAGTGCCAAAATGTCTCGAAGCTAGTCAAATGTTATATAAAATATTCAATATAGGCTAAAAAGTTCATACTCTATCTATTAAAGCGATAACCCAACCCCAATTTAAGAATTTTCAAAATTCACCCCAGGCCTACGTACCCGGAATCCGGAAATGTTTGAAGAAAATTGTTACCCATAACCTCATGAACTCAAATATATGATTTTCATCTAATTCCATAATCAATTTCGTGGTCAAAGCCCATTTTTATCCAAAACCTAGGTTTTCATCTAAACCCTTGATTTTACCAAATGTTTACATGTTAATCTACCCATAATCTATGTATTTAACTCATGTTGTGTAGAAATTACTTACCTCAAAGTACTAGGTGAAAACCCCCCTTCCAAGAGCTCCAAAATCGCCCAAGAGATGAAAGAAAATCAGCTAAATGGCCTAAGTTCCGCATTTAATAAGTTGTGCACAGGTCTCAGATGTCGCATTTGCGACACCTGGTTCGCAAATGCGACAAATCCATCACAAATGCGAACCTGGAATTCTACTGCCAAGGTCGCAAATGCGACCAAGGAGTCGCAAATGCGGACACTGTTGAGATCGCAAATGGGACCAAAGTGTCGCAAATGCGAACACTGCCCAGCTCAGGCTTCTTCGCAATTGCGAAGCCTTCCTCTCAAATGCGAGGTTCGCAAATGAGAACAAATTCTCGCATTTGCGAGACCTGCAACAACTGCCAAGAAACACCAGAAAACGAATGTTTTTCTCATCCTCTCGAACGTTCGAAACTCACCCGAGCCCTCGGGGCTCCACACCAAACACACAGACAACTCTAACAACATCATACAAACTCGCTCGAGAGATCAAAACACTAAAATGACATCAAAAACCACGAATCGGATGTCAAAACGCATGAATGAACTCCTGAACTCCAAAACTTCTAAAACTACTCCCGCGCGTCTAATTCCTAAGTCCAGAATCGCCAAACAGAGCTATTCCTAGGATCGGAATCCCAAATGGACATCTATAATGTAAACATTCACTTCAACCCAAACTTATGAAATTCACCCAAAATGCCAACTTTCACTATTAGGCGGCGAAATGCTACCGGGTCATCCAAAACCCGACCCGAGCATACGCCCAAGTACGAAATCATCATACGAACCTATTGGAATAGTCAAATCCCGATTTCGAGGTCACTTACTCAAAACGTTGACCGAAATGTAACCTAGCCTTTTAAGACAACCTTACGGAACAAAGTGTTGCGATTTCAATCGACTGTATAACACGTCTGCAGTCCACAAATCGACTGTATAACTGTATCTCCAAAACTGAGGTCGCCTGGTTGGGTCTGCAATGGTCATGTAGCCCGCAGACCTATTATGCGGTCGCATAATGCACCCAAAAGGTGGTATGTAGTTGCATAATGTACCGCAAACTTCCTCCAATATTGCCCCACCTCTGATTCACTCTACGGCCATTATGCGGTCCGTATAGTGATTCTGCGACCGCATAGTGGGCCACAGAAATGCCTTCTTCTGCCGAAAATTTTCCTTTACTCCCCAGTGCATCATTCAACTCAAAATGTCAGAGCCGTGACGAGCTTGCGAGCCACGAAGAATTTCTACAATCCTCAAATACGTAAGCCTACTTCGGCACCATGAAACCTTAAATTCCTTAACGAAATTTTATACGGCCTTACACCTATTTAGGCCTTGTGGAATTATTGGAGCGAGATAGTTTTTGAGTTGTTGATTTGCTTATTTCATCTTAGTCGTGCTTGGCCTTTTCCCTTAGCGCATCATGCTATTAGTCTCCCAATGGCTATGTTTAAGCACTTTATGTGCTTGTTGTTGAAACGCATGTGTTTAGGGACAATGAGCATTATGGCTCGAAGGGTATTTCCTATGAGGATGTTATGCTGGATTGTGTTGTGTGACACAACGGTATTATGTGTGGATGCCGCAATGAAGTTATGTGGGATGCGATTCTTTGTGCTTATTTCATCTGTTTTGCTTCTCCTTTGGGAGATGGGCTCATAGAATTATGTTTTTATTGTTGTATCTGTTAAACTAGTTGGATAGTTCCCTTTGGGTTCTCATTCCCTTATTGGTCACATTCGGATGATTGCTTGTTTGGCGAAGGGATCGCATCGTATTGGGATCTTTATGGTATTTTATGTGGCTTGGTTGAGCCTCTCATACTGAGTGAGATGAGGTTAATGGGCCTAGAATCAGTGCAATCGGATTGGTATAAGATATGTTTGGAAGAAGAATGTCAAATCAACTCAAAATTAGAAAATGGTTCTTATTGGGCGAGAGAGCTCAACAAAATGTTGATTTGATGGGTGGTTATGAGTTTCTATATGTTGTTTTGTCATTAGCGGTGTTGTGAAGGTTTGGCACACAGTTTTATGTGCTATGAGGTGTGTTATTGCTATCTGCTTTGGTAATGAGCAGTTATTATATGGAGACAGTATGATTATAGGCATTTGAGTTATGGGGTACATCGTGTGGTTACATTCTAGGGGAATAATTATGACTTGATACAATTTATGGGAATCGATACATTATGTATATATATACAAGAATTGGATTTTACAGGAAATTCTAGATGTTGGAATATAGTATTAATCCTTGTGGACAAAGGTCAAAAGAAAGATCTTCAGTCAGAATTATGTTAATAAACTTATATGGATTGAGGTGAGACGAGATCACCCATGGGTATGAGTATGATGAGTTACATAGTGATTTGCCATCTTTGGAATGACACTTCGCATGTTTGAGGATGAACGAATGTTTAAGTGGGGGAGAATGTAATGACCCGACCTATTATTTTGAACTTTAGCATTCTGTTATGTGGTTTGAGACCTCGAGTATCTTCCTATGATGTAATATGACTTGCATGTATGGTTGGTTTTGAGGTTTGACAGGTACGAGATTGATTTGGAAGAATGATTCTTAATTTGTAAGCTTAAGTTGGAAGAGTTGACCAAAGTTTGATTTTGGAGAAAACAATCCCAGATTGGTGATTTGACAGTTCCAATAGGCTTTTATGGTAATTTTTGACTTGGGGGTACGTTCGGATTTCCATTTGAATGTTCGTAGAAGGTTTTGGCTCTATTTGGCGAAAGTTGGCAATTTGAAGGATATGACAGTTTATAGGTTTGACAAGGAGTTGACTTCGATGTTATCAGACTCCTATTATGGTTTTGAAATCTTGGATAGGTTCATTTAGCTACTTGGAATTGGTGTGCAAAGTTTGATTTTGATACGGAATGTCTAAGTGTTATTCGGACATGTTCGGCTAAATTAGAATGTTTGAAGTCTAAGAGAAGGATTTTGATTGTCGATTCTTGGTTTTGATATTTTTTGTGGTGTTTGGAGCCCTTGGATAAGTTTATATTAGGTATATGAACTTGTTAGTATGATTGGACGGAGTTCCGGGTGCTCGGGTGTGTTTCGGGGTGGTTCTGGACTAATTTCCTTTGATTTGCATAGCTGATCTTCTAGTGTCCCTGATGTGCTTCACGTTCGCGGTTAGTTGATCGCCGTCATATATAGTGATTTTTGTCACTGGAGTTCTGTGCTTCGCGTTTGGGAGCAGGTTGTCGCGTTCGCACATAGTTGGGGGCAGACGAACCATGTTCGCGAAGAGGAAGTTGCCGGCTAGAGGATCTAGGCCTTCGCGTTCGCAACGGATAGCTCGCATTAGCGAAAAGCTTGTCGGTTAGTCACCGCATTTGCATGGTTCACGTCGCATTCGTGGTGAAGGAATTAGAGACATTGTGTTTTTTTGCTTCACGAATGTGGGTCTGAGGTCGCATTCGCGATGTGGAATGCTGGGCAGAGTATATAAGTTGCCATTTTCGGAATTCTACCCATTCTTTAATATTTTGAGCCCTAGACTTCTAGAGATGGAGATTTTAAAGAACAATTTCACTACTACATTGGAGGTAAGTAATTTTCACTTGAACTTGGCTTTATATCTTGATTCTCCATGATTTTCTACACCTAAAACATGGATTTTGAAAGTGACTTTTGGGATTTTTGTCTACAACTTAAGAGGGTATATTTTGGGGATTTAAATGTTCATCTGGATACAGTTTTGGAATCTAATCACATATTTGGACTCGTGGGGTTATGGATAGTACGGATTTACCCCTTGACTCAGGTTTTAACTACGTGGGCCCTGATTGACGTTTGTTGACTTTTGGGGATTTGATTAAAGGTTGAAGGTTTAGTACTTGATATTAATTCCTATGGATTTGTTTGACGTCATTGAGTTGTATTTGACTAGGTTTGAGTTATTTGGTGTTGGATTTGAACGAAAATGTGATTTGTTGTTGATTAAAGCTTGAGAGTGGAAGTAAGTCTCTTGTTTATCCTTGTAAGAGGGAATTCTCCCTATAAGTGATCTACTTGCTATTTGTTGCTCGATTTAGGAGCCATGTATATGCAAGGTGAAGAGCATATATGCATAGATGGGTTTTGGCCATATCCGATATAATTGACTTGATTTATGCTTTGTTTAGATTATGTGAATTTAATATCCATATTTTCATTGATTCTATGGCTACATGATTATTACATCCCGTATTTTCGTATGTTAAAGTTTCGTCGTAAGTTGATCGACGTAAAGTTCGGGAATGAGATTATTTTGAGATTTTGAGCATTATGCTATTTCAAAACAAGTGATGAGTAAATTTGTGAAGGAGAGAGGGTAAGCTAATCGAAGAAAATGAATTTAGTCAAAGTTTGATATTTTGGGATAAAATACGGCCCGAGCTAAAATACCCGATATGTATGGACTAATACCATACAAGGTACCACATGGCCATGATGGTGAGGTGTATAAAGTATGTTAAAAGTGAGTAATATTTTAAGTAAATTGAGATAATACTTAATTATATGAATTATTGGTTAATGGAGGAATTAGCAAGTTAATTAAAACTTAGTGGGTAATTAATTACAATTCTTTGGATAAGCTAAATCCCCCAAAATGTGGCAGCCCTTGTATTAAGATATGGTGACTTTTAAAGTCACATAAAAGGTGGCAAGAATGTGGAGGTGTCTTTGGCCAACTAAGACACATGAAGTGGGGCCCATACCCACTAATATAAAAGCCTCTTTAAAGCACAACATTGAGATGCTTAATCTCATCTACAAATGTAACGGATCTGCCAAGAAATGTTCATACGAAATCAGACAAGACATCCCTATCAAGTAGGGCCCACAAAAATCCAACAATTTTAAGACATTTACCTTATTAAGGTATGATTCTAAGTATGGCAAGAGACGGATTAAGCTTCAATTCGGATTCGCAACTTTAAGAGATTTGCAACGAAGCTATTCGGTGTAATCGCAACGAGATATGCAATTCTAAGAGAGCACGGTGCAATCTTTATCAAGAATATCATACGGATTTTTCCCTACTTCGATCTGCTGTTACATGTTGTCACAATCAATGGGTGTCAAATGGATTGTCAAGAGAATCGGCTTATGTATGTTAAGGCTAAATCTTTCCTTCATTTTGGCATGATCTCATAATTACATGTGTTTGATAATAAGACATAAAGAGAAGTTCAGACTCCCGAATTTATATACATTATCATAGTCTAATAAATTACAATATTCTCCTTATCAAGATTTCATATTTAATTGAGTATTGTCTTCTTCCAGTCCAGAGAGTAGAGAGACTATATATACAGTATTACAGTATTTTCATTACCATCGAGCTATAATCGATGGACAGGCCCCTATTGGGCAACCTCTGATCATAAGGTAAGTTATATACCAAGCCTATTGTGGTCGAGCACCTATGAGCGAGCCTAGTTGGCCGAGATACAGAGCCTAGTATGGCCGAGCGCCTATGAGCGAGCCTACTACGGCAGAGCAGTTATATATATACCGAGCCTTATAGCGCCAGACAGTTATTTTACTTACTATATTGCGAGAATTGAGTCAGTATCAACAGGTAAGCATAAGTTCAGATTATCTTCGACTTCCAGTTATTATATTATCAGTTCAGTTTCATCTTTCAGTATATTGCCTTACATACTCGATACATTATTTGTACTGATGTCCCTTTTGCCTGGGCATGCTGCGTTTCATGCCCGCAGGTCTCGATAGACAGGTCAAGAGTCCTCCAAGTAGGCGATCAACTCAGCGGAAGATGTTGGTGCACTCCATTTGCTCCGGAGTTACTTGTTTGGTTAGTATGATTTAGATGTATATTGTTTGTTATGGTGGGGCTCTGTCCCTACCTTTATGAGAATTTTATATTCTTAGAGGCTTGTAGACAGATGTCATGTACGTAAAAGATTGTATGGCCTTGTCGTCTTATGTTCAGTATACGAGTGGTTATTTTGGTCTTATAGACCCATATGTCTTATGTATAAGTTGGTGTTACATGTTGTATTCTACCTATCTCACAGAAGCCTCTCCGGCTCAGTTATCTATGATAGTATGATACAAAAAGATATGTTATGTTGGTACTCTGTTGAGTAAGTTATCGGGTGCCCGTCGCGGCCCATCGTTTTGGGTCGTGATAGTGATAATTCGTAAATATGATTTAGGAGCATCTTTAAGTTTATGACTTATTAATTTAGGCATAAAGCATTATTTTTATTTGATGAGTTGTATTATTAACTCGTAGTCATACGAATGTCTTATTTGCTCCATGATTTGGTGGTTCCTGTGGCTTAAATGACTCATGTTAATTAAGAGGATTAAAGTTGCGCATGCTAAAATTGCTAATTTAGCCGTTGTAATAAATTCAATTACATAATTTTCCGTAGCCATCTTTTAGATTTACGAACTTTTATCTGCATTTTTATTGATATGTATGGTGCCTCTTAATTATATTATTTCATATACACATGCATGAGTTGGAGAGTTGGATGTTGTGAAAATGTTGAGGAATTTGATGCCAAAGACAATGTGATCAGGGATTGATTATCGATTATTGATGATATTATGATCGAAATGGGTTGTACGCCACAACTAATGATTAATGATCATAAAATTTAAAATTACCATACGCTTGGATATGGATCCGTCCCTATGGAGTCTGGTGGTTACCCATGTTACCTTGGGACCTGTGAGTGTAGGCACCAAATATTGTGGTGCTTGGTTGTACACGTGGCTTGTGCAGGCACATGGATTTGTGATGTGAAGTATTGAGAAGGGATCCCGAGCATGCATATGTAAATATCATATACTCATGCAGCTAACTTATATAAATGTTGACATGTATCATGTTTTGATGAGGATTGAGGTATTTGACACCGGATTTGATTTCCTAATATATGTGAAGCATACTCAACTTTCCGCATGAACTGCGTATCTAGGTTTCATATCTTATTTACTGATATCATGTCTTTTCTCGTATTCGATTCATGCTTTATCTAATTATTGGGCTGTTAGTAAGTTTGGTGTCGACCCCCTCGCCACTAATTATTCCGGGATAGACTTGATACTTACTAAGTACCGTGGTTTTGTACTCATACTATATTTCTACATATTTTGTGAAGGTTTTGAGATCCCTATTAGCTTTGCCCTTTGAGCTGAGTAGGAGTATTATTGGAGACCTCGTGGTGAGCTGATGTACTTGATCTGGTACGCAGCACATGAAGTCGCCCTTCCCTACTTATCTATTTTATGTTCATGTATTCTTTTCCAGACATATGTATTTATTCAGCTAACTCTAGTTACTCTTATTAGATACTCGTGATGCAATTACACTGGGTTTTGGGCATCTATTAGACAGTTGTAGCCGTATTTTGTCTTTTTTGTTAAATTTCACTTATGTTATTGAATTCACATTTATTTATGTATTGTTATTTTCATCAAGAAATAGATAATGGCTTAATAATTTGATTATATGGGTGTTGTTGTATGTTGGATTGCCTAGCGAGCGGGTTGAGGTGCCATCACGACCTTTGGTGGGATTTTGGGTCATAATACATACATTGTCAAAAAAGTGCTTCAAAAAGGAGCTTTATATCTTGGAGACATGGAAGGAAATGTCCCGGATATAACCATTAATGTTGATGCAATAAAAGGTATTATGTTTGACATGCTTCTTGGCAAAAATGTTCCCAGGCTGGGATGGAGAAGACTTTCATTCTCTCTACCCAAACATTATCATCTTTTACTTAAAACCTTTGAGCCTTGTTACGTTATTTTGACTATCCTCTTTGGAACCAACACAACAGTTACTAATTTGTACCAAATAAATCATCAGTCAAAAATCAAGAAAAAAACAAAACAACAAAGTGTTCATGTTAACTGAACTACGTTTGACCTGATTTCGAAAGAATACGTAGGTACCCTTACTCTGGTCTTCAGTCTCACAAAACAAAAAATTCCACATTCTTTCCCAAGTCAAATTGGGGCAACAGTTACGGTATTCCAGTGATTGTTTCGTCTGATTGGTTCCAAAATTTTAATTTAGTCCATATTTCATTTACCTAAAAACCTTTTGAACAATATCTAAGAATGTTTAGAATAAAGAAGATCACAGCTATTGGACCTTGCACTTTCAAGAATGAGAAATAAAATAAGACTCTTATTGATGAAAACCCTCACGGATACTGTAAGGCTATGGTGCGTAGAGCAATGAAAATAAGAGTCTTATTGGTGAAAACCCACAAAGGGTACTATTAGGCGAATAGCAAGTAAAGAAATGAGAGAGATCAGTTAGTAAAAATCCATAAGAGCATTGCTGGTCGAAAGAGAGCTCGCGCTGCCACGTCATCAAGAAGGCCAAAGCAAGGATTCTTGGTTTCAAATTAGAGGTTGTAACGATTTTCTGGGAGTTAGACAATTCATATGAATCGGGCATCTAGTCCTAGAAGCATGTCATATTCGTGGAAATGGGCGTGTACCTCCAGATAAGTCAATCTCTCTACTCCTCGAAAGGAATGCCTCTTGGCCAGATAAATTCTTTTCTTTTCTTCCTCTTTTGCAATCAACGCTTTTCCATTGAAATCCCTTTGGCCTAATTTAGTTCCAAAATAAAGGCAAAGAAAGGATAGAAAAATTGGCTACAAGGTTCCCGGTTGGATCAAGCTGATTTATCAAAGGCACTCAACATTGAAAAAGGAATCAAGTCATCCATGAATGGTCATGATTTGTAGATGCCATGAAAACAAAAATATAAAGAAGATCATAGGTATTAGACCTTGCACTTTCAAGGATGAGAAATAAAATAAGAGTCTTATTGATGAAAATCCTCACAGACACTGTAAGGCGATGGTGA
>AWOL01S0022198.1:0-11267 GCA_000715115.1 Nicotiana otophora | reverse complement strand
ATGAGTGTTCTGATTTTGTAAGTTTGGTCGGGTTCCGAGACGCAAGCCCGGGGTTGACTTTTGAGTTGACTTTTTATTTTCTTTAAAGATTTTAACTTTGTTATCCGGAATAGTTTCCTATGGTTTGTATTTATGGTATAAAGTTATTTTCGCTAGATTTNCGGGTAAGTGATTTTGACTCTGATTTGATTATTATACATAAATCCATCATTATTTTTATCATTTAATTAGTGTTTTGAGTTGGAAAAATTGGGAAAACTTGTGAAAACTTCCTAAGCTATATTTTGAGGATTTGAAGGTCGAGTTGAGGTCGGAATTGAATAATTTTAATATGATTGGACTCGTTATTGAATGAGTGTTCTGATTTTGTAAGTTTGGTCGGGTTCCGAGACGCAAGCCCGGGGTTGACTTTTGCGTTGACTTTTTTATTTTCTTTAAAGATTTTAACTTTGTTATCCGGAATAGTTTCCTATGGTTTGTATTTATGGTATAAAGTTATTTTCGCTAGATTCGAGCCGTTCAGAGTTGGATATCCGCGGAAAAGGCTTAGTAATAGATTGAGTAAGCTCGTTTGAGGTAAGAATCTTGCCTAACTTTGTGTGGAGGAATTACCCCTTATGATTTGGGCTGATTGTGCTATTTGTGATATGTGAAAGCCATGTACGCAAGGTGACAAGTGGGTACACGGACTATATGTGGTATTTGACCGATTTAGTATAGTTGGACTCATTTCATAACTTTAATTGAATTGTCATAGCATGTTATAGTTTCATTCTTAGTCTACTCTTACATATATTAATCTACCCTCACATGCCTTATTTGACAATATTAACACTTGTTCCACCTTTTACTTGTTAGTTGCTCTTATATGCTTTAGTTGAAGATATTGTTTCCTTATTGTCTGTTACTTCTTTAATTGTTGAATTGGTTACTTGAAGTTGTTGTTTTTACGGAATAGCTTCTTGTTGAGTTATTGGTATTGAAGCTGTAAAAGTCGTGATCATTTAGGCAAACTTGTTAATTATTGAAATACCATTCTTGTTGATTTATTCAATTTTAGTTTTCTATTATTGAGACTCTTGTACACATTTTGGTTGAGCCATGGGTTGTTTGTTGTAGAAACATTGATATTGTTAATTATTTTGGCAAGTTGTGGCATTTGGGCACTTGAGGTGCGAGTTGTGATATATTGTGATATTGATACACATGCGGTGGTATAAGGCTAGGGGGTTGATACGCTTGAGGTGAGATAAGGTGGGCTTGATACGCGTGTTGATAGTAGGGGAACTATTTGAAGCCACGCGGTGTGATAAGGTGGGCTAAAACGGGGGTAGCTATTTCGGAAAAAATGATTTTCAAAACTAAATGTAAGGCTCTCGCGATGATATAAGGAAAGATTGTGATTGTGATTGTAATTGTGAAATGAGATTATGAGGCGGTAGCTCGGTTGTAATTCTTGTTGTTATCTCTCATTTACCTCACTTGTATTTGTCCGCATTATTTCCTTGATGTTCTTATTATGTCTTCCTTCCTTGTTGCATTTATTGCTTTAAATCCAGTTGTAGTCTATCTTATTGTATTTCTTTATTGCCTCATTTTTCTCGTGTACATTCTTAGACTGTATTATACTTGTTCAATTTTTTTTTCTTATCTTAGTAGGTGTCCTGACCTGACCTCGTCACTAATCTACCGAGGTTAGACTTGATACTTACTGGGTACCATTGTGGTATATTCATACTATATTTCTGCACATCTTTTTTGTGCAGATCCAGGTACCTCATACCAGGCTAGGCATCAGTGAGTAGACCTTCCAGACCGAAGACTTCAATGTATACCTGTCGGCATTCACAGGCCTCGGAGTCACCCTCTGTCCTTGATTTTCTATTGCATACTCTTTATTTAGATAGTGATGTACTAGGGATGTTTCAGTATACTCGTGTAGAGCTTATGACTTTTTGGGAGTATTGTTAGTTGTATTGTGGAGTTCTTGTATGATAGCTGGTTGGTTTAAATTGAAGTTCTATTATTATTTCTGTTATTTCTTCATGTTTGTTAGGCTTACCTAGTCTTAGAGACTAAGTGTCATCACGCCATCCTACGGTGAGAGATCGGGGTCGTGACACTTATCTACTTTCCGGTAATACTAAGTTGTGTCAGTAGAAAGTAGAGGGACTATCTGTATGGGATAAAACTTCTTGATGACAATTACGCAAATGATGGTGTGACACGTGGCATTGAAGACATGTGAGATGTGAGTCAGCAAACAACTGTCACCGGTTGCAAGCAGCGAGCGATCAGCACCGAACTAGCCCCGAAGACAGGACAACCGATAGCGAAGATTTGCAGCATTGTCATCGGGTAATATTCATTGGACTACCGTTACAGATAATATCTACATTTAAAGCGAGTCGTTATGCATCCATCAATGGCGATTTTATTCTCATTTAAGAGGAGCTTGATTTTAGGATCTTGTCCCCCTAAATAGGGCTGTAAATAGCAGGGTTAACAACTATTGTAGGGACATGAACACTCTGCACACAAAAGCTATAATCAGAAAGGCTAAGTCCTGAGTCAGGTTTGTTATCTCCTTCAATTTTAGTCGTTAATCTTATTTTTGTTCTTATTTATTTATCGTTTTTCGATCAAATCGATTTGTTTGTCTATAACCACACTATAAATTCAACTATATCGTTTTACGGGTAAATATTTTGAAATTTTTCTCCGATGATCAGATTAGATGTCGCAGTTAAAAGTTGAACATATGCTATGTGCTTAGGACTCACCGGTTATATCCACCAAGTTCTCTTGCAGCACTAGCTAGTAATTGTCTATTTATTTGAATAAGATAATTTCTCAGTAACTACAATTTAGTTCATTGATCCTACCTTAGAGAACATCGTTCAAGCATTAATCTATCATAATATATTATCAAAACTTATTATTTTCAAGCTACTTGAAACCAAAGATCCTTGTAGAATTGTCATGTCTTTGCGAAAATGATTATTTTCTGATGAGGAACGACGAAAACAACGACATGATTATGTGGAGTTGGATTACAAACAACAACTACTAACTAAATAAATAAATAAATAAATAAAAGGCAGCAACAAACGAAATGAAAAAAGTGACGCTTACCTATTGTTAGTCCAGTATGAACGCTGGATAATACGCAACAATTCAGTAGTGTCTATCCAAAAAATATTGGTTTAGAAGTAGTTCGTTATGGATCATCAATACATTAACACGTAAGCTTAGATTGAAATAACATGTTAATGAGTCCAACTCCAGAAATAGTTGAATATTCCTTGCCTTTTCCACATTACAAGTCTAAAACAAGTACTGCCATTGGGGGAAGGTGAAGGCAAATGTGAAAGCAACTTCCTTTTTATCATATACTTTTTATTTGATTCTACTTTTATAATAAGATGCAACTAATTAATTTAGTACAATGTTTAATTATGGTGTTATGTGTACCGACCCGCATATTTTCTGCCCAAATTTGCCGCCTAAAGGGCGGCCAAACGAGTCAAACTTGGCTGTCAAAAGCCAGAAGGTCTTTGCACATGGAGGCAACAATCTGACAGGCTGTCCGGGCTCTCCTAGGGGCTACTTTTCGTCAGCAAAGTCACATGCAGCACAACTGGGCAGGACCACAGTCTGCCAGGACAATCATGGAAGCAACATGCTGCCAGCAAAGGCATGTGCTGCACAGCTAAGTAGGGCCACATCCTGTCTGGATGAACATGGGAGCAACTGCCTGCCAGCAAGAACTGGGGCATAGCAGCTGGACAAGTCAATTGGCACATGGGCTGCCAACACCTTCCTGGAAATCACATGAAGCCAGCACAAAGCACTGCACCACAGGCTGGACGGGCCCACAGCCAGCTTAGCTGCTTGTGGACATTTTCTGTATAAATAGTCACACTTAGGCCTTGTTAGAAGGCAGATCTCTTTACTTGTATTTCCTTCTTTTGTATATGAGATAATCCCCGAAAATTGGCCTTGGCCTCCCATCTTTGTATCTTTCATTTCGTTATCCCTCCAACCTTTGAGTTTGTGTAATTGCCTTGGTCCAAAGCACGATTTTGTGCTTGTTTCTTGTTAAGGGCTGGAGCAAGAGTAGTAGTCAGGCTATCTTACTGTCCTCGCTGAACCCCCAGAAAACGGGTCTGCGACAAGTGGTATCAGAGCAAAGGTTATCGACCATGGCAACTGATGGAGATAACGTCAATTTAGACAACATTCGTGGAAGAGACGAGTCACCAACAAAGCGGCAGAAACCAAAGAAGAGAGGAACAAGTAAAGTGCGAGATCCCGCCATAGCCGTAACAAGTGAGGTGCCAGCTTTATTGCTGCCCCCACAACAGGTTAGCCATGGTGAAGATTGTGAGGCTTCTGCCTCAAATCCTTCAAACGTGAGAATGGGTCTCACTGAAGCTAGTTTAGATGCTCTAAACCAGCACATGGCAGAAGTTCAACACAAAACCGAAGGAGTTTAGGGGCGAACGAGACGCTCAAGAAGTAAAGAACTTCATTTGGAAGATGGAAGACTACTTTGAGCACCTTTACATCGTTGATGAGGCTGCCAAGATCCTGGCAAAAATGATGTATCTTGCCAATACCGCCATGCTTTAGTGGAGATGGAAGAAAGCCGACATGGAGAAGGGAACTTGCTCCATCAAGAGCTGGGATCAGTTCAAGTTTGAACTGAAGTGCCAGTTCTACCCCCAAAACGTTGTCAACGAGGCACGTAGGAAGTTGAGAGAGCTCAAGCAAACAACTTCCATAAGCGAGTACGTGAAAAATTTCACGAAACTCATTCTACAAATTCCAAACTTAGAAAGCGATGATTTGTTATTCACTTTCATCGATGGCCTTCAAGACTGGGCAAGACAGGAATTGCAGCGACGTCAAGTCAAAGATGTCGATGAAGCTATTGCGGTTGTAGAGTCCTTGAATGATTATAGGACAGAAGCCACAAAGGCAAGGGACACCAACTTCCAACCAGATGGAGACCATGGATATCGGGACAAGAGCAAACAAATTTCTGCCCCTGACTGCGATTCCAAAGAACAAGGCACACTGGTGCGACCGGTACAACCAAAAGAGAAAGGAAGCTGGCCCCCGCAATGGTTGTTATATCTGCAAGGACACTAGTCATGGCTACAAGGATTGTCCTTCTTTAAAGAAACTCGGTGCAATAATTACGGCCGAGTGGAGGCTAATAGATGAAATAATCCAAGCTGATGAACAAGCCAAAGCAGAAGTTCAACAACCGTCGTACGTAGCTCATCTTGGAAACATGGTACTAGGCGCAGTAGTTACCTAAAAGCCTACTTTGAAGCAGGCCGCCCAAGGGAAGCATGACATTGTCAAACTGGTTCACGCTTTAGGCGACGATGTGATTGGCAAGGAGCGCAAATCAGGGGAACCAGGATCATTGTTTGTGGATACAAGATTGAACGGACAATCTGTTCTTATCATGGTAGATACCGGCGCAACACACAATTTTGTGTCCGAAGCAAAGGCTAAGTCACTTGGCCTTATGTTTGGGCCTAGCAATTCTGTACTGAAGACAGTAAACGCCAAACCCACCAACATGAAAGGGATCGCCCGCAATGTGCAACTCAACTTAGGAGCTTGGTAGGGAAACGTGAGTTTCTTTGTTGCTTCCCTGGATGTGTTTGATCTGGTACTGGGGCTGGATTATTGGGATGCAGTGAAGGAATTCATATACCCATTTCTCAACCAGATCTACATTTATGACCCAAGGGGTCTGTGTGTGGTACCGACAGTTCGGGTACCGCAAGTTGTTAGCCTGTTGTCCGCGATTCAAATCGCAAAAGGCTTCAAGGAAGAGGAAGCACCAGTTTTTGGCAATCGGGACAAAGACTAAGGAGGTTAAGATGGACAAAGCCTTGACTCCTTGTGAATAGCAAGTCCTTAAGGGTAAGGACTTTATTTCTTGGGCGAAGCCGCCTGCCATGGGTCCGTACATAGCACCTCCAAAGTTGGAGGATTCAAGGAAGCAACGTGGAAAGCTACTTGGGTCGAGGCATGTCAGTCCGTTAAAGGCACCTTGTAGAGACAAGGGTGATAGGGAACGGAGGCAATCCGGGTGACCAAATATTTTCACAAGTTCTTCGGTCGTCGACAAAAAGGTCGAGGCCATTATCAACCATCGGGTGATACAAGGAGTAGGTTGGGGCAATTCAAGCGCCCAATTTCTTGTCCGATGGAAAGGGCAACCGCCAGAAGGGGCAATGTGGGAAACATATGAGGTATTGTGGCCGTTCAAAGATCAAGTTCACGACTACTTGAATCGTTTTGGCACCGAGGTCGTCACCATTTCAAGTGGGGGAGAGTATACCGACCTGCATTTGTTTCGCCCAAATTTGCCGCCTAAAGGGCTGCCAAACGAGCCAAACTTGGCTGTCAAAGATCAGAAGGTCTTTGCACATGGAGGCAACAATCCGACAGGCTGTCCGGGCCCTCCTAGGGGCTACTTTTCGTCAGCAAAGTCACATGCAACACAACTGGGCAGGACCACAGTCTGCCAGGACAATCATGGAAGCAACATGCTGCCAACAAAGGCATGTGCTGCACAGCTAGGTAGGGCCACATCCTGTCTGGATGAACATGGGAGCAACTGCCTGCCAGCAAGAACTGGGGCACAGCAGCTGGACAAGTCAATTGGCACATGGGTTGCCAATACCTTTCTGGAAATCACATGAAGCCAGCACAAAGCAGTGCACCACAGGCTGGACGGGCCCACAGCCAGCTTAGCTGCCTGTGGACATTTTCTGTATAAATAGGCATACTTAGGCCTTGTTAGAAGGCAGATCTCTTTACTTGTATTTCCTTCTTTTGTATATGAGATAAATCCCGAAAATTGGCCTTGGCCTCCCATCTTTGTGTCTTTCATTTCGTTATCTCTCAAACCTTTGAGTTTGTGTGATTGCCTTAGTCCAAAGCATGATTTTGTGCTTGTTTCTTGTTAAGGGATGAAGCAAGAGTAGTAGTCAGGTTATCTTGCTGCCCTCGCTGAACCTCCAGAAAACGGGTCCGCGACATATGGCTTGTATTGTAACTGGCAGTGTTTAGGTGGCAATTGGAAATTCACTGAGCAAGAGTTTATATATATATATATATATATATATATATATATATATATATAGTGGCTAATGCAGGGATGATTAGGATACTATCATCCTTAATTATACTAAAGTGACACTTGGATCCATTTAATTGTGAGGCATTTTTTTAAGGGCTTTCTTTTTTTGGTGCTTGAACCTTAATTTTTCTTATTGCTTGTCCAAAAGCTCACGAGTCAATAAGCGCTACTGCTTTGACATCGTGTGGCTTACTGTTCAAGGATGAGCTTTATTTTAATGCTTGTTATATGGTAAAGAATTTGTATAAAGATAGTTATATATAATAAACATTGAGGGAAATGTTTAAAATATATCGTAATATGTTGCATGGATCATATTCAAATTTACAACACTATATGTAAATTATATTCCTCCATTGAATATTTTAGCAGTATGATGTTTTCTCTTTAACAGTAGGCCCTGCTGCGACAAACATATAGTATAGAATTAAGAAACTCGGAGTGACCTAAGGTGGGCGCTTCTCCAAAGTGCAATAGAGGTCATCAGCCTAGACTATTAGCCTTCTTAACTACTCATTGTTCCAGTCTGATAAATATGATGCTCGTTTTACGAATAAGACTAGACACAGAAACATTTCGTATTGACATTGAGCAAGCAAAAATTAAGTGGGATTGTTATCAATGGAGGGAAAGTAGAAGAGAGTATCTTTGTTCATTATTCTTTAGGATAGTTTGGTTTTGAACAGAACTAAGATGAGATTGGAGAGAGGGGGGCGAGATATATCTTTAAAAGATTGTCTCCGTCTTTTCAAAATTTTCAACAACTAAAAGATGGTTATTAAAAATGAAATGTTTGGTAGGAAATTGCTACACCAATATCAAGTTGTCAACTTTATAATTGCTTAAACAATTTTGCTAACATCTCAGTTCTTTAACCAAAAATAGATTTCTCGGTCAAAGTCAATATTTAGAAGAAAACGGGTTACTGATAACCAAGATTTACTTCACTTTTCCAAGAATTTTAAGAAGAATAGAAAAAATAATGGATACGATTAACAAAGAACAATAAGGAATGAACTGACAATTACTCCCCAAAATCAAAGCTTAAAACTTGAAGAGTAAAGCAAAGAATTATAGTATGTAGTTCAGTAATAATCGTAACCTGTCCTTACAAATGAGATTCTTATCCTTATATAGGAGCATATAATCATAACGGTTCTCACACTTAATTTGGGCTTATTAGTGGCATTAATTGTATTGATTGCCCGTTACCATAGACAATAGTAATTGGCATATTTATAACTAAAGATTCCTTGTAACTGCTCTGATTCCCCTTCCTTATTTACTTCTGGTTCGTGTATCTTCCCTTCTTTGTAGCCTTCATTCATTTCGTTCCTGCTTCTCCTTTGACAGCTGTCAGTTCCGGTTCTTTTCTCTATGCTACCCTGTGGGTGTTTCTCCCGTACCTTCCTTGCATTCTTAATTCGATTAATTTAGAATGCCACTTGTCGTTATATCAACGCTCCACGTGTCATGCCTCGTCAGCTTTCTGATATTTCACGTATCATGTCTTTTTTCCACCAATAAAGATAGTCCCCTACTTTCTGAATATTCTCAATTGAATATTCGGGAATTGGTAAGTTTTTATGGCGGGAATTCCTTGCTGCCATTTCTCGAGTATCCCCATGTCTCCTTCAGAATCGATGCGACATATGTCACATCTATTTAATGCTCGTTCCACGTGTCTTCTAACGATTGGATCTGCAGTTTCTCAGCGCTTTTTTAGGGTTTTTTCTGCGGCTACATCAGTCACGAAGTGACGGTTCCATTATGACGCTTCATAATGACCAATTTTAACGACGGTTGTATCTTCTTATAAATACTTCATTCTTTTTTATTTCTTGAGTCTTCCTTCTTCGGTATCCATTACTTTACTCCCTCTTTGTATTTCTGCATCCTCTCTTCTATATTTTCTTTGGTAATCATATCTTCGTCAATACCAGATCCTCACAAAGTTGTGATTGTTGATGAACTTTCTTCTTCTACTGCCCCTACGAGAAGTAGGAGAGGTGGTAGACTTCGTAGTCTCGGTTCATTATCTAATCGTGGTTCCTCTTCTCAAAGTGGTTCTGCTAAGCCATCTTCTTCTAGACCTAGGGCTCCTCTAACTCCTAGATCTTCTTCTAGAAATAGGGATTTAAATAAACCTGTGTGTGAACCTACAAATTGTAGAGATTATTCCTTAAGAGTTTTCTTTTGTAACAGACCGTGAGACCATGAGAAATCAAGTCTCTTCTATAGCTTTCCTCAACCCTGCTGAACTGTACCCGAGTTAATAACCACCGATCTTCTTTCATTAGTTTGATGATAGTGTCATTGGAAACCAGATTTCCCGGTTTTAGTTCCTGGTACTAACCAAAGAATCACCTTTTACTAGGTCAGTTTCTCTTTTGTCTATACCTACCCTTTTACTTTAGGGTTTAAGCCTCCTATTGATCTGGTAATCATTGAATTTTGTCATTACTTCAACGTGTGTCTTGGCCAGATTGGTCTCATCATGTGGAGGGTTGTTGCATGCCTTCTGTAAGGCCCCGTAAAAATACTTTTTAATGATTGAAGATTTTAAAGTGAGCCAACCGCATTTGGGAATAATGTATTTGAGTATTAAACAAGACCTATGGGATAGAGCCACATCATTTTGAATTGATAATGTATGTTTAAGGTGTGTTGGAACATACTAAGGAGTTTTGTGAATGGCAAGAACTTGTATGGAACAAGTTAGATATATTAAGTGGAAATGATGTTTTCAATTGGAACAAGACCCAATTTTAAATGCATAGAACTCCCTCAATATAATGACTTAGGTGGTTATCTACCTATCATATTAAAGCCCTTTGAGTCTCGTTTCCAACTCATCAAACCGTTCATTATTTGGATATGTATATAGAATGTTATGGCCATTTTATTGAACCTATGTCATATGCGCGGCAACGCATATTTGGGAGTTTCTGCCTTGTATGCGCGGCCAGATGCACGGCCACTTGCCCAGGTGCATGGCAGCGCACGTAGGAGTCCTAACTATACCCCCAAGGTCTGGGAGAGAGAGTGGCTAAATCATTTCTTCAAGACTAGGACTTTCTCTCCATTACCCATCCGGCCAAGGCTTCCAATACACACCTAATGTGAGTTTTTAAGTGTGTGATAATTTCGCTTCTCAGTCACTAGTTACAACAAGGTTTTGATTGAATTCCATAGGATTTCTTCAAAATCTCAAGAACACCCCAAAAGTTGTCTTTCAAGATTTTGTCTACAAGAGGTATGTCCACCATCTCTAACTAATTCATGGTGGTTATTTATGTATGAATTATGTGTTAGGACTTATGGGATGGTGATAGGAAGCCACAAATGTCTAACCTAGATTTTGTTGGTATTGTAGAAATTGTAAAATGAATTAATTGATAAGATTTATGGGTTGGGAGTGAATTGTTAGGCATGCATGTGCTAATGGAAATTGTGGATGGCCTAGAGATAATTGTGAGGTAAATCATTGGTGTGGAAGGTGGTTGTTAGGTGAAGAAATTCCTTTGGAGGAGGTTGTAGAAAGATATGCACACTAGATGTTTGATAAAAAGTCTAAATGACTTAAAGTATAGAAATCTTGCTAATATTGGTGCAATTGTATTGCATTGTTGTAGATTGAAGTTGTTTAGTGTGGTGGAACACCGTAATATTATTAATGGGTGAATTCCAGGCATGTTGGCGAAACTTCTCTCCTAGAATTGAATCTCATGATGTTCTTGTAACTAACGAGTTATCCATTATAAATTAACTATTTCGAATAAGCTTTGTGTTGAAAGGTATATGTTTAAAATGTGTTACGGATGCTCTTATCATATGATGTTATCCTTCGGGAATGTGTTCAAATCATGAGTTGGGTATAAAAATATTATGACTCCAAGTAGTATTTCAAGTGAAAGCTATTATGCCAAATTGTGTAAGAAGTCTCAATGTGCTTAAAACTCGTAATTACTCATAGGTGTATTAAAAGTCATGATTAGAGATTCTTTGTTGTTGATAATCTATAAAGATTCTTGAAAGTGAAAGTAGTGAGTTGGGGATATAAAGTGTGGACACCGTACCAAGAATGAAAGTT
>AWOL01S0022192.1:0-16047 GCA_000715115.1 Nicotiana otophora | reverse complement strand
AACAACTGCATTTTTAAATAAATGATCTGTCACAAATGCATATTTTTTGAAAATTTCATTTTCTGTAGTAGCCAGACGTTACCCAGGGTGACTTATACAAGACCTCAAGACAAGGAGCAAAGAAGAAACGGAGAATCGAAGGCACAGACCAACCTTTCCCCCCAAACTCACAATTGTTCTTTGGATGCAGGCACAATGGACATAACAAGCACGTCTGCAAATATATGCATACAATAAGATCACAATCTTCACACCGACAGAAGTAACGTGCCAAGCTAAGAATCATTTTCCCCTCTCATATTTAACCATTGCTCTTCCTGCATAGGGCTAAACACTGCCCTCATCATTGCATAAGGCTAAGTACTGCCTTTCCTTGCATGAGGCTAAGCATTTCCTCCATTATTGCATAAGGCTAAGCACTGCCTTCCCTTGCATGAGACTAATCCTTGTCTCCATTATTTACATAAGGCTAAGCACTACCTTCCCTTGCATGAGACTAAGCATTGTCTCCACTACATTGCATGATACTAAGCATTGTCTCCATTCTTTACATAAGGCTAAGCACTGCATTCCCTTGTATGAGACTAAGCAGTCTCCACTACATTACATGAGGCTAAGCATTACCTCCATCATTGCATAAGATTAAGCATCGCCTTTCCTTGCATGAGGCTAAGCATTGACGCCATTATTGCATAAGGCTAAGCACTGCCTTCCCTTTCATAAGACTAAGCACTGTCTCCATTCTTTGCACGAGGCTAAGCTCTACCTCCATTATCACATAAGGCTAAACTCTACCTCCCTCTGCATAGGGATAAACACTGCCCTCATTACACACAAGGCTAGGCGCTGTCTTGCCCCGTTCTTGCATACAACTAAGCATCAAATGTTCCCTCTATCAAACGATCGATATCTATGCATCTTTGCATTTCATGGGATGAAACATCGCCATATTGTCCAAAGGCGTCATAGTTTGAGGGCATCATCCTCATATCCCAAAGACATCATGCCATGGCCCGAGGATCTCTCAAAATTGCATATCATTATTCAAAGGTGTCATAGTCCAGAGCAACCATCCTCATGGCCCAGGACACCATTTCATGGCATGTGAATTCCTTATCATACGTTTCATGGCTCAGGACGTCATGGTATAAGGATATCATTCCCATCGTCAAAAGACAACTCTCATGGTCCGAAGGGAATTTGCATCATGTTTAGAGTTTTTCAATAACCCATATATATTCGCGCGCATCGTGTTTTAAGTTTTGCAGGTAACTCGGGAGGTAATCGTTCTACATACAGGAGCAATTCTCGCTCTGATTTATGTTCACAATGTTCACATCCTTCGATCATCCCAAACGTAATCGTTAATCCGCAATTGATTACCCTGTGTCCCGTAACCGCTTAAATACTTGCCTTATACATCCGTAATGTTCAAATTCGCATTCATAGCACCACATAAAATTATCCGTTACTCACAACATTATCATATCCAAAAATCCTTTTCGAAACACACGAACACTCTTATAACAACTCCATCGGTCTTTGACGAGCACAAAACACACACTTAAATTCTGCTCGCTAGTCAAATATAGTATAGTGTAATATAGTATCCATATGGATTGGATTTAAACAGTATTCTCGTAGTTTTTAGCTTTATTTCTATCCAAGATGATCAACAATTAAGAAATATATGATTTTTAAATAAATTAACTAAGAGTCTAAAGCTATTGACTAATGAGAATCGAAACAAAGATAAGCAAGGAAGTTATCAGTGGGAGGAAATAGGGGTTGATAGGATAGGTGTAAGATAATTGTTTGGGATATAACTCTAGATAATTCACTTCTAATGTTCAAGTGAGTCTCTCGAATTCACTCAATTATTAGTTCAAAAGTTCAGTAAAACTCCTCTCTTGATTATGTCTTAACCTTACGAGATGAAATAATTTAAGCACGTGAAGATATGCAAGAATGCATAGTGCATTGGTCTTTAGGAAAACTTCTTTCTATTATTCTCCTAACTAGGTTTAATCAATGATTCAAATTGCCTCTTTTGATTACTAAGAAGAATTAATGAACTCGACCAACAATATAATGCAAAGATATCACAAGTTATGCCTCTCTCGATTACTTGAACAAGTGAATATAGATGCAACAGTTAAATCATCCAAAAATGCTTCAATATATAAAACTAGAGTTATAATCCACAAACAATCATCAATACACCAAATTTATCAAACCTTAAAGAGAACTAATCCATAGATATAGAGCAGTTCATCACAAATAAAATTAAAGTATAGAAAACCCACAATTTAATCCACACTCGAGTCTTGAGTGGGGAAGGAATGATGAAATCCTTGTGCTCATGTCCTTCCAACTCCTCCTTAGCTTCCTTAGAACGAATATGTGTCAAAAGTCCAGAAAATAATATTTTTTCATGTATTTATACCAAGTAGGGTTGGGCCCAAATGAATCACCTTTTCCTAGCCGAAATAGGACATTTACTCTGTAAATATTACACAGGCGCGCCTCATGGGGCAAAGCGCCATGTGGGGCATTAGTGGGAAAATTCGGAGAGCTAATTTCTGACAGGCAATAGAGGATTACACAAACGCACTGCCCCATGCACCGTAACAGTGGGGAATTCTCAGAGTACGAACCAAACTTCGATTTTTGACGTCCAGACTTGGTCCTCGACCCCCGAACACGATCCTGGCTTGATCCTTTTGGATTTTACTCAGACTTCAAAGCTTCAAATCACTCGAATTCATTCCACAATATCTACATAGCTTGAAATCACTCCTACAAGGCATAAAACACACAATAAGTGCAAAACACTACCAATTAAAGCTCAAACACGAATAAAGTGCAGTGAATTAGAGTGCAATAAGCGACTAACATACTTAATTATAGCCCACCATCAACACCCCGCACTTAAACCTTTGCTCGTCCTCGAGCAATCAAATTACACTTCACATAGACACGACCTTTTTAAACAACTCTCATAACTCATCACACGAAGAATATTTAAAACAGATTAAGCACAATACCATAACATCCTAGCCTCAAGATTTGACTCAAAAGCACCATGCATTATTTATAACCCACTCATTTACTCTAACACATAGGTCAACGACATTATCTTTCCTTCATGAATTAAATGCCCTCACACAACAATAGAGAGTAATTCACTGCTAAAAAAATCTAGTTTTAGCGATGGATAAATTCTGTAGCTAAATAGAAAAATCAGTCGCTAATCTCATTTAGCGATGGATTAGCGACAGATAATAAAGAAATTCTGCTAGCTATGGACGATTTAGCGACAGATTAGCGACGACATTCGTAGCTAATTCTAGTGTTTTTGGTAGTGATTCCACACACAATAAAATTTAAGAACAATTAAGAACTCAGGATAGAAAGAATTCACTCACTCTCAGAAACAACATTCATATGCCACAAAATATGTACCATAGGCTTGCCCGTAGTGTACTACTCTACTAATTGAGCTCATTCAGTCAAGGATCAAGTAGGACTTCATTTGGTTGTAATGTAGGCTGCGGGATGGGTAGGATATAATTAGATATAAGAGTGACTACACCTCCCTAAGCACTTTAATACATACAATTAACCATTTAAAACCCCACACTTATGTCAAGCCATAACTCCACCTTCACAATCAATATACATTAACTCCCTACTTCTTTAAGCACAATTACATCAAGAGTTACTACTATCAAAGAATATTTTGCACAATAATACAACATTTTTTCTTTTCTCTTTCAATTCAAGTGGCTCTTACTTTTTCAATACAATGCACCTTTCTCCTTATTTCAATAGTTTCACTCAAAAGCCAAACCAACCACCCCACACTTCACCTTTTACAAAGTTCATAACAAATTTAAGTGCTCACAAGAGGTAAAAGTTCAAATAAATGGTCAATTCAAACAAATGGGTAAGGCTTGTACTGTAGTTGCCAAACAAATAGGATTACAAGCTCAAAAGGGTTAACTACGATACATAATAATTAGGTGCGTAAAAGCTTATAACTGGCTCAACAAAGAAACGCCTAAATCACTTCCAAGACTGAATACAACTACTATTTCGCTTTGCAAATACACGGGGCAAGTTCTAGACATAAAATGCAATGCACAAAATACACAAAACCTCACAGACACATGGCACATAACTCACTCAAGATTGGACTATCGAGACACTCTAGTCAAAGTAGTTAAGCAAAGTTAAGATCATACAGTTAAGGTATTTATACAAGAGTAAAGAACTGAGCTTAAGAGTCACAACTAAAGCACTTACTGTATTCTCAAGGTATAATAGAGTCAAGAGATATTTTCTTTCAAACAAAACCCTTGAAAAAGAACTGCGGCACAAAGAAAAACCAAGGGGGACTTGTTACACTACCTACAAAAGAAAATCTTTTTGTCTTTTTCTTTCGACCTTAATCCCTCAAGAAACCTGTTGATGATATCCATCGTCATAAAAAATCAAAAATTTTAAACTTTTATGGTTTGTTTTCAAAAATATTTTCTATCTCCAACTACTACAACTAACAAAAAGAAAACTAAAACTAATATACATACATACAAATATCCCCCACCCCACAGTTTAAGTTGTGGCATGTCCCCATGACACACAATTAAAAAGCATAAGGTAGAGAGACTTCCCTGAACATCTAGTCGGGGTCTGAGTCGAAGTCGGGCTCCATTCCTCGCCTTCAAACTAATGCGCACATCCATGCAGACAACTTCTTCTAGGCCTTCTTGGTGTACACCCCACACTTATCTTTCTCACTCACCGCAGCTTTCTCTTTCGAGCCCTTCACTTTCTATTCAACACTTGCAGCTGGTTTTCCTTTTTGCACCCCATTTCTACATCCAACTTGAACATCACAGTTTCCTCACCCACTCTAAGCACGAGTTTTCTCTCGTGTATATCCAATATAGCTCTACCCGTAGCTAAAAATGGTATTCCTAGGATGAGGGGGACCTCCTTGTTTTCCTCCATATTCACCACTATAAAATCTACATGAAATACAAACTTATCCACCCAAATTAACACATCTTCCACTATCCCCTCGAGTGTTATAGACATTTGGCCTGCCAGCTGCAAAGATATTGGCACCGACCGTATCTCTCCAATATCCTTCTCCAGTTTTCTGTAAATAGATAGAGGCATTAAGTTAATTGAGGCACCAGAATCACATAAAGACTTGCCAAAATTTATAGTTCTTAATGAGCAAGGTATAGTAAAACTCCCTGAGGTGTTTCTTTGTTGAGCCATAACTTCTTCGAAGAGAAATCTCCTTAAATCTCTCCCATGCTTCAAAAAACAGTTTCAGTCTTTTTCTAGTAGAAGTTATGGATTTCTCTTCTAAACTTGCCCATTTTAGCTGATGAGAAATATGTATCAAGGGATTTTCTGGTCATCTCCTCTCAAGTTCTAATTGATCCTATGGGAAAGCTTCGAAGCCACTATTTTGCATCATCTTAAAGAGAAAAGGGGAATGCCCTTAAATACACCGCATCTTGTGACACACCATTGTATTGAAAGGTGTTCATAATCTTCTCGAAGTCCATTAGATGTGTGTTTGGATATTCGTTTAGCTTCCCTCTGAAGACACAACAATTTTGAAGAGTTTGAAGCAACCCTTGCTTCAATTCGAAAGTGTTAGCTACAATTGGAAGTGGTCTCACGTTTGATAATCCTTGGTTGTAGACCAGTCTAGCATAATCGCCTAAGGATCTCCCAGACATGGGAACTATATTTCCGAACTGGTCTGCAGCCAAGGGTTGATTTTGAGCAATTCTCCAGGCCTCTCTTCTTCATAGATAATATGTGCATCTCTCATAGTTGCTTCATCAGCATCCCTAGTGGCCTTTTCTCGTTGTTGGGCTGCCTTTCTTGCAGCCAAATCCACATTATCATCACCGTTTCCAGCCATAGTTTCTTGGGTTGAGGATTGCCCAACCTTTTCTAATGTCTCGATGAGATTTCTTTTCTTCCTCAGCTGTCGCAGTTGTTTTTCTACCTTTGGCTCGTATGGTAGCACTTTTTTTGTAGAAGCTCGAGTCATGCACCAACCTCAACCTGTAACCTGCGCACAGTCAAAGAACACCAAACGTAAAAAGGAAAAATAAAAATAAGAAGAAACATTCCTGAATTAGCACTAAAAACTATTTCAAACACTATTGATTGCCAATCCCCGGCAACGACGCCAAAATCTGACGAGCGCAAAACAGACACTTAAATTCTGCTCGCTAGTCAAATATAGTATAGTATAATTTCGTATCAACATGTATTGGATTTAAATAGTATTCTCATAGTTTTTAGCTTGATTTCTATCCATGATGATCAACAATTGACAAGTATATGATTTCTAACTAAAATCAACCAAGAGTCTGAAGTTATTGACTAATGACAATCGAAACAAAGGTAAGTAAGGAGGTTATCCGTGGGAGGAAATAGGGGTTGATAGGATAGGTGCAAGATAATTATTTGAGATCTAATGTTCAAGTGAGTCTCTCGAATTCACTCAATTATTAGTTCAAATGTTCAGTAAAAATTCCTCTCTCGATTAAGTCTTAACCTTACAAGATGAACTAATTTAAGCACATGAAGATATGCAAAAGTGCGTAGTGGATTGGTCTTTAAGAAAACCTCTTTCGATTATTCTCCTAACTAGGTTTAATTAATGATTCAACTAGCCTCTTTTGATAAGAAAAATTAATGAACTCAACCAACAATATAATGTAAAGATATCACAAGTTATGCCTCTCTCGATTACATGAATAAGTGAATATAGATGCAACAGTTAAATCATCCAAAAACGCTTCAATACATAAAACTAGAGTTATAATCCACAAACAATCATCAATACACCAAATCCATCAAACCCTAAAGAGAACTACTCATAGATATGGAGAAATTCATCAAAAAAATAAATTAAAGTATAGGAAAACATAAATTCAATCCAAACTCGGGTCTTGAGTGAGGAAGGAATGATGAAATCCTTGTGCTCGTGTTCTTCCAAATCCTCCTTAGGTTGAATATGTGTCAAAAGTCTAGAAAATAACATTTTCCCATGTATTTATACCAAGTAGGGTCTGACGCAAATGAAATCACCTTTTTCTAGCCAAAATAGGACATTTACTCTGTAAGAATTGCACAAGTGCGCCGCATAGGGCGACGCGCCATGCATGGCATTAGTGGGGGAAATCCAGAGAGCTAATTTCTGACATGCATTAGAGGATTTCACAAGCGCGCCGCCCCATGCACCGGCCCACGTGCCGTGACAGTGGGAAATTCTCAGAGTACGAACCAAACTTCGATTGTTGACGTCCAGACTTGGTCCTCGACCCCCGAACATGATCCTGGCTTGATCCTTTGGGCTTTTACTCAGACTTCAAAGCTCCAAATCACTCGAATTCATTTCACAACATCTACATAGCTCGGAATCACTCCTACAAGGCATAAAACACACAATAAGTGCAAACTACTACCAATTAAAGCTCAAACACGAATAAAGTGCAGTGAATTAGAGTGCAATAAGAGACTAAATACTTAATTATAGCCTACCATCAGTCTCGTTCGCTGTTGGATCCAAAACTACACACGACCTGATTCCCGTAACACCAGCGATATGTAGGCAACTCAAGAACCAGGGTTCGACCCCCAATTTTTCAAAACAATGCCTCATCCTCACTCATTTCGGACAAAATTGGTCATCACTTTCTTTACCCAACAACTCTTTTATCATTCCCGGGTAAAGAGGGGAAACTATTGTTACCCATTTTACCCTCATATTTTTATAAATATCTTATATACTTTCAAAATATCATTCCTGCATCATCACCAATTTACAAGAGTCATATAAGTACCTTCTGTAATGTTTCATAATTTTTAAAGCTTTAAAATTAATTTTCTTGCATTTAAATTATTCAAATATTTATTAATTACTCCTTCAAATTATTTTGTGATAACTTAATCATCTAAATTTATTATTTACAACCACATGTATGTTTTATAATATTTTACTTTATTTTCTATAATTATATTTGCATTTTTATACGAATTACACATTTTTGTAGTAATAGCCTACACTTTGCAATTAATTCTATTTATTATTTTATTTAGATCTAAAACAACATTTTACATGTTTACAACCTTCAACTATTATTTAAAAGTATTTATTTGCTTAAATCATAGTTTTTAATACTTATTTAACTATTTTATTAAATTAATTTTCCTTAATTTCTTATATTTAAAATTCAGCCCAATCCTAAGCATATTTTCGGATCAATCTCTCCTGGCCCCAACCAAATGACCCCTTTATTTCGAACCGGTCGGGATCCGTTTTCGCGACCCGCCCCACCTTCTTTTAATCTTGGCCGTTGATCTCAAATGATCAACGACCCAAAATAAAACCCTCTCTCTCCTTATATCCTTCACCCAAACCCTAGAGACCATTTCCCCCACCTAGCCACCTCTGCATTCCCTAATCTCTCTACTCTCACACTAAACCCTAGCCGACCAAGGAGATCCTTTCTTATTCTTTCCTTATAAGCGTTCATATGCGGGTTATACTTACCTTCCCTGCTACTATCACTTAGTTATGGTAACTTTCATTACCATTGCAATTATGGCAAGCTCGATTCTCACAAACCCGACTTTGATTCTATGGTTCTAGGTGCGATTGTGGTTCTATACACTGGAGAAGAGAAAATCTCTCTTGTATTTGGTATATCTTCATTGATTCCGTTGTGATTGGGGCTTGTGAACGATTTACCCTAAGTTCGATTCCTACTAGGGTTTGGATTCCGATTCTTCTTTTACTGGTTCTATTATTGATTGCATGTGATATTTTCTTTCTTTATTTTGTGCTTAATTGACTGTCTTCTATGTTTGTTCGTTCAACTTCTACCACTATATAAACTCCCATTTCCCGTTCCCCTCGAAGGCTCAACGATTCATTACTTAACTACTATTACCACTACTTTGATTCTTCTATACTTTTTGCACTCTTGGCTCTTGGCTTGCTGAAAGCCAAGGCCACCGGATTTCGATTAACTAGCCTTCTCAGTGCGAGCACTGTCCGAGGTTTATTTGAAACCCTTGGGAACTCGGACGCACTGAGTTTTGGGTTCTGCTACACTTTCTGCTGTCAACGATTGAAGTATTGTTGGAATTATTCTTCTTGTTTACCCATTTGTTAATTCACCACTGGTAAGTGTCTTTGGCTCTGTCAATTTCATTCCTTCTTGTTGTGTTCATGTTTGTACATCTATGTCACTTAAACTTTGTGAATCTGTATGCTATTGTGTTACTCCTATCATTTTTTGACTCAGAATGTTTCTAGCATCTGAACTTATCCAACTTCTGACTCTGATGTATGCCTAATGTATGTGTTCAACGTGAATGATTCATACTACCTTAAGTATGCCCAACCTAGTGTATTTTTGTGTGTTTGAATGCTTGAGTTTATCTTCCTGCCTTGTTCTGTATCTTTGTGATAAATCAACTCATGTGTTTTAATTCATGTTGGATTATTTATGTGTACTTAATACCCTACTAGAGTTAGTTCTTATCCATGTTGTTAGTCAAATGTATTGCCCTACTGATTGTGAAATTTAAGGTGTGTTCCCTGCCTGACTTAATCCCATGCTGTCTAGTACTACCTTTGGTTTACAAGGTGAAAGTGCATCATCTGGCTTTTCTCTTATGTGTAATCTGATAGTCTAGTTTACGATGTATTATTTCCTACTAAGTTCTGGTGTTGTTTAAGCCTTTTGTGCTATGACTGGTATTTAGCATGTTCAAATTAAGGCTTGTTTGTAGACCATGTCCACCAACTTGTTTGGTTATGCTATTTTCATTAGTTTCTCATGTTAGACATCCTAAGTGTGGACTATACTCTGTTGGCTTTCTGTCCATGATTTTATTAGACTCTCATGTTTAAATTCTCATGACTAAGTTCTTTATGCTAATTTTGGACCATGTTTGTTTTGAAACTTTACTTGAAGTAGTATGCTATCCCATTTTGATCAATCCTGTCACCTTAGCTTTGTTCTCAAAGAATGAAAGCATGAACCTGCCTTATGTTTGCCCTATGAACTTGTCAATATGTTTTAGTGAAAACTGCTATTAGATACACCGTTGAGAATTCAGTGTGTAGACTCCAAAAGGCTGTTTAATTAACCCCAGGTGTAGTTTGCTACTTGTATGGTTAAGTTTGGCATTCGGCTCGGTAAGTAAGTCATCTATTTGGGCTTGATCCATGTGTGTTGTTAGAGTTGTACCTTGTAACTAGCACACTCTAATGCCTTGGGTGAGCCTGGGATTTGAGTCTGCTATTTGTGCAAAGAATGGGGCTGCTGAAGACCCAAGAGTGTTAGTGGGTTATTTTCTTTGGGCTGTAGCTGCTTATTGGGCCTGCATTTGTTTCAGCTTATAATTTGGTCATATTTGAAGCATGTATTCTTCCACTTGGGCCTGTAATAACTTGTAATAAACGACATATGGGGATTAGTGAAAGCTGGGGGGTGGGATACTCTATCTTCCCATGAATAGGTAGAAAGCATGTCTATAGGGCTCTACTTGTTTATTTGCTTTCCATGTCCCACCTTTGGGAATTATCTACACAATGTGTCGATTAACTTTTCTATTTACTTAGAAAGCATGATCTAGGGTTAATATAATTCCTTAACTTGCAATCATTAGTAAGTATGCCTATAAGTTCTGAAATTGGATTTGTTGCGCTTAGATATCATGCCTATAGGAACTTAATGCAATGACTGGAAGTGCATGTTTTAACGTACTTCTTTCAATCACTTAACTCATCTAGATACCATGTCTATAAGATCTCGAATTGATTAATTTAAAACTGATATTGTTGTTGTTCTCTTCTTATTACATAGTTTGTCCAAAAATCATGCCTATAGGGGCCAAAATGAGTACTTATGCATTTTCAATGGCCTCACTTCCCAGACGCAGATTGTGTAGAGATCATGTCTATAGGGTGCTGTCACTCACCTAGAAATCATGCCTATAGGGGCCAAAATGAGTACTTATGCATTTTCAATGGCCTCACTTCCCAGACGCAGATTGTGTAGAGATCATGTCTATAGGGTGCTGTCACTCACCTAGAAATCATGCCTATAGGGGCCAAAATGAGTACTTATGCATTTTCAATGGCCTCACTTCCCAGACGCAGATTGTGTAGAGATCATGTCTATAGGGTGCTGTCACTCACCTAGAAATCATGCCTATAGGGGCCAAAATGAGTACTTATGCATTTTCAATGGCCTCACTTCCCAGACGCAGATTGTGTAGAGATCATGTCTATAGGGTGCTGTCACTCACCTAGAAATCATGCCTATAGGATCTTTGATAGAATCATATGTTAAATCAACAGTTTTGTCAAGATGATCTGCCTAGAAATACTGCCTATAGGACTTGTAAACTTTTGAATCATTCAATCACGTAGAAATCATGTCTATAGGTCTCGAACAATTTAATATACCTTGATTCCAAGCCTGCCTATATACTGTTGCCTGCCTAATAATCTGAGCGTCATTAGCATAAGTTCATAACCGCCTACGTGCATCTGTGTTTATATGAGGAGGCACACTTTAGCCCTTATGTGTTGATTATGTGTAGTCCTATATGTTTTGAATGTGTGATAGTTTTATCACTTTTGAGCATCCTAAATAGAGTCTAGAACAACCTAATAGTAGGTCCAAAGCTTCCTGGACCATAGGCATGGGAAGGGTAGTGTACACATAGGACACGACTTAGAATTGAATTAGAGCGCCTTTAAGTAAACAACTTCAACATAGTAATCGGGTAGCAGGAGATGATAGTCTGTGCCCGCTGAATAATATGAGCAACCCCTACCTTAAGGGAGCTGCGAAGTATTATTTAGATTGCACGGGGTGATCCTTTAGGCTAAAAAACTTAGGACCCCCCCTTTATATGTTTGATGTTCACACTTAGTCATCAATATAGGATAGTTGTACCTTGTAACCTTTAAAGACTTGTATTGATTATAGTCTAATTAATGCCCAATTTTCTTTGCATATGTTCATAATATAACCTTCAAATTCCATGTCTTCCTTTACTTATATGATCACTTAGGACAATTGTAATCGGATAATCCTTATAGCGTAAACTTCGGTCGGGACCCACAGTTGTGGACCTCGAAGAGTGTCTAACAACTTCTCTTTGAGGTAACTTGAGCCCTTACCTGATCTTGGTGACGTTGACTAGTTAAAAGAGAGTTATTTGCAAATAGGTGCCCTAACGCACCTTAAAAGTCATTAGGTGGTGACTTTCCTCTTTTAATACCTTTAAAAAGGTTGTCACATGTCGAAACCCGCTTTCGAGAGAAAAAGGGGCGCGACAACCGTTACTTGTTTTTTGTTGTGGTAGATAAAACTAGAATTCCGCCCGATTTCTAGATTTTTGGGTGCAATAATCCACACCTTCTGCATGGGTCCGGGTGACCGGACAAGGATCGACTAAAATATTACCAGACCATCAAAAAATACCTAAGAAACAATAGTCACCTCCTCGTCATGACCGCTTCTCATTGTTTTTCTATTTAAGATCATAAATCTGAAATTTCGCCCGATTCCCATATTTTCGTATGCTATAACCCACGCCTTCTACTTGGGTCAGGGCGACCGAATCAGGACTGCCTAGAATTTTGCTAGGCCCATCCAAAGCCATCTAAGTAATAATTGTCACTGCCTCGCCATGACCATTACTCGTTTATGGCGTTTTGGGGCCATAAAGCTGGAATTTTGCCCGTTTTCCAAAATTTTGTATTCTATAGCCCACGCCTTTTCCCGAACCCAGTTGACGGGACCTAGATCTCTTAAATGTTTTTTGTCCATTAAAAATGACCTAAAGAGCAATACTCACCACCTCGCCATGACCATTACTCAGGTTTTGGTATTGTAGGGCCGTAAAACTAGAATTCCGTCCGATTTCCCGTTTTTCGTGTGCTAAACCTAAGCCTTCTACATGGGCCTGAGAAACCGAACTCGAATCGCCTAAAATTTTGTTGAAGCATAAAAAATGACCTAATGAACAATAGTCACTGCCTCTCCATGATTGTTACTCATTGTTTGGTGTTTTAAAGCCATTAAACTGGAATTCCATTGATTCATAGATTTTCATGTGCTATAGCCTACGCCTTCTACATGGGATCAGGCGACCGGACATGGATCGCCTAAATTTTTGTTGGCCCTTCAGAAATAACCTAAGGAACAATAGTCATCGCCTCACCATGACCGTGAATAATGTTTTGGCGTTTTAAGGCAATACAACTGGAATTCCGCCTGATTTCTATATTTTCGTGTGCTATAGCCTATGCCTTCTGCATGGGCCTGGGCGATTGGACTTGGATCATCTAACATTTTGCCGGACCATAAAAAATGACCTAATAAACAATAGTCACAGCCTCGCCATAACCNGATAGTCTGTGCCCGCTGAATAATATGAGCAACCCCTACCTTAAGGGAGCTGCGAAGTATTATTTAGATTGCACGGGGTGATCCTTTAGGCTAAAAAACTTAGGACCCCCCCTTTATATGTTTGATGTTCACACTTAGTCATCAATATAGGATAGTTGTACCTTGTAACCTTTAAAGACTTGTATTGATTATAGTCTAATTAATGCCCAATTTTCTTTGCATATGTTCATAATATAACCTTCAAATTCCATGTCTTCCTTTACTTATATGATCACTTAGGACAATTGTAATCGGATAATCCTTATAGCGTAAACTACGGTCGGGACCCACAGTTGTGGACCTCGAAGAGTGTCTAACAACTTCTCTTTGAGGTAACTTGATCCCTTACCTGATCTTGGTGATGTTGACTAGTTAAAATAGAGTTATTTACAAATAGGTGCCCTAACGCACCTTAAAAATCATTAGGTGGTGATTTTCCTCTTTTAATACCTTTAAAAAGGTTGTCACATGTCGAAACCCGCTTTCGAGAGAAAAAGGGGCGCGACAACCGTTACTTGTTTTTTGTTGTGGTAGATAAAACTAGAATTCCGCCCGATTTCTAGATTTTTGGGTGCAATAATCCACACCTTCTGCATGGGTCCGGGTGACCGGACAAGGATCGACTAAAATATTACCAGACCATCAAAAAATACCTAAGAAACAATAGTCACCTCCTCGTCATGACCGCTTCTCATTGTTTTTCTATTTAAGATCATAAATCTGAAATTTCGCCCGATTCCCATATTTTCGTATGCTATAACCCACGCCTTCTACTTGGGTCAGGGCGACCGAATCAGGACTGCCTAGAATTTTGCTAGGCCCATCCAAAGCCATCTAAGTAATAATTGTCACTGCCTCGCCATGACCATTACTCGTTTATGGCGTTTTGGGGCCATAAAGCTGGAATTTTGCCCGTTTTCCAAAATTTTGTATTCTATAGCCCACGCCTTTTCCCGAACCCAGTTGACGGGACCTAGATCTCTTAAATGTTTTTTGTCCATTAAAAATGACCTAAAGAGCAATACTCACCACCTCGCCATGACCATTACTCAGGTTTTGGTATTGTAGGGCCGTAAAACTAGAATTCCGTCCGATTTCCCGTTTTTCGTGTGCTAAACCTAAGCCTTCTACATGGGCCTGAGAAACCGAACTCGAATCGCCTAAAATTTTGTTGAAGCATAAAAAATGACCTAATGAACAATAGTCACTGCCTCTCCATGATTGTTACTCATTGTTTGGTGTTTTAAAGCCATTAAACTGGAATTCCATTGATTCATAGATTTTCATGTGCTATAGCCTACGCCTTCTACATGGGATCAGGCGACCGGACATGGATCGCCTAAATTTTTGTTGGCCCTTCAGAAATAACCTAAGGAACAATAGTCATCGCCTCACCATGACCGTGAATAATGTTTTGGCGTTTTAAGGCAATACAACTGGAATTCCGCCTGATTTCTATATTTTCGTGTGCTATAGCCTATGCCTTCTGCATGGGCCTGGGCGATTGGACTTGGATCATCTAACATTTTGCCGGACCATAAAAAATGACCTAATAAACAATAGTCACAGCCTCGCCATAACTGTTGCTCATTGTTTGGTGTTTTAGGGCCATAAAACTGAAATTCCTCTTAATTCCAAGATTTTTCTATGCTTTAGCCCATGCCTTCTACATGAGCCCGGCGATCGGATCTGGATCACCTAAAATTTTGCGGGACCATCCACAACGACCTAAGGAACAATAGTCACTACCTCTTTATGACCGTTACTCTTTTTTGGCATTTTAGGGCCATAAAATTGGAATTTCGTCTGATTCTCAGGTTTTCGTGTGCTGTAGCCCACGCCTTTTGCTTGGGCCCAAGCGACTGGACCCGGATCACCAAAAAAATTTTCCGGCCATTCAAAAATGACCTAAGGAACAATAGTCACTGCCTCGCCTTTACTATTACTCATTATTTGGCGTTTAGGGCTATAAAACTAGAATTTCGCCCGATTCCCATATTTTCATGTGCTCTAGCCCACACTTTCTGCCTAGGTCTGGACGACCAGACTCGGATCACCTAAAATTTTGCTAGACCATCAAGAATGACCTAAGGAACAATAGCCACCGCCTCTCCATAACCGTTCAATTTGTTTTGCGTGGTAAGGCTATAAAACTATAAATTTGACCGATTTTTAGATTTTCGTGTGCGATAACCCACACTTTTGCATCGGCCCGGGCGACAGGATGCGGATCGCCAAAAATTTTTCCAGACTATGAAAAATGACCTAATGAAAAATAGTCACCACCTCGCCTTGATCGTTACTCGTTGTTTTGGTATGGTAGGGCCATAAACCTCGAATTCCACCCGATTCCTAGATTTTAGGGTGCTATAGCTCATGCCTTCTGCATGGGCTCGGGCGACAAGACACGGATCACCTAAAATTTTGCCGGCCCATCAAAAATGACCTAAGGAACATTAGTGACTTCTCACAATGACCGATACTAGTGTTTTGGTGCTTTAAGGCCATAAAACTGGTAATC
>AWOL01S0022187.1:11454-28041 GCA_000715115.1 Nicotiana otophora | reverse complement strand
CATACAAGAAAGATATCTCAACATGATTTTTCTTGAAACAAAGTTCATACGAGATTGCTTAGCATAATAGCAATGGGATTTTGCGATTCTAAGGGAGTTCGGTGCAACCTTTTCCTAGAATATCATACGGGTATTTTCCTACTCCAGGTATGTTAAGGCTAAATCTTTCTTTCATTTTGGCATGATCCAGTAACTACATGTGTTTGATAACGAGGCATAACGAGAAGTTCATGCTCACGAATTTATATACATTATCCAACTCTCATAAATTACAGTATTGTCCTTATCGGGACTTCATATTTGATTGAGTATTGTCTTCTTCTATCAAGAGAGAGGAGAGCCTATATATACAGTATTACAGTATTTTCATTACCATCGAGCTATAATCGATTGGCAGGCCCCTATTGGTCAACCTCTGATCAGATGGTAAGTTATATACCGAGCCTACTATGGCCGAGCGCCTATGAGCGAGCCTAGTTGGTCGAGATACAGAGCCTAGTTTAGCCAAGCGCTTATGAGCGATCCTACTATGGCAGAGCAGTTATATATATATACCGAGCCTTATAGGGACGGACAACTATTTTACTTACTATATTAAGAGAGTTGAGTCATTGTCAGTAGGTAAGCATATCTTCAGATTATCTTTGACTTCCAGTTGCTTACACTTATTAAATTATCAGTTCAGTTTCAGCTGTCAGTATATTGCCTTAAATACTCAGTACATTATTTTGTAGTGATGTCCCCTTTCTGGGGGCACTGCATTTCATATGTGCAGGTTCAGACAGACAGACGGGTAGACCTCCTCATTAAGTGTTACCCGAGTTCAGCTTGATCGGTAAGCTCCATGCCTTTCGGAGTTGCCCGGTCTAGAGCTTTATGTACATCTTGTGTATATATGTATATATATTACGAGTAGGTCGCGGAGCTGTTCCGATCACACCATATCCACCAGTAGAGGCTTGTAGACATATCCTGTCAGTTAGTGCACTATGTTGGGCTGGTAGGCCTTTTATGAATATTTTGTTATTTTGCCAGCTGTAGTAGTTATGACATCCTTGTCGGCCCAGCTTTATATTGATATTTAGTCAGCATTCGAAGTTGTCTTGCAATGTGGCCCATGGCCAAAGTACGACATCACATGTTCAGAGTTCCCTAGTCGCAAGTTGGTGCGCAAGGATAGATGAGGCACTGGGTGCCGGTCTCGCCCCCAGATTCGGGACATGACAAAAGTGGTATCAGAGCAGTTGTGTCCTAGGGAGTCTACAATTCGTTTCTAGTAGAGTCTTGTTAATGGGTGTGTCATGAACCACACTTTTAAGCAGGAGGCTACAGGGCATTTAGGATTGTCACTCTTTCTTCTTACTCTAGATCGTGTGGTAGAGCCAAGTTGTAAATTTTCTAAACTCTATCGTTTGCATAATACGACGATGCCTATATCTAGAATGACAATTGGTAAAGGATATAGCTGTGGAAGAGGTGAGTCAGAGGAACTCAATTTTTGCATTATGCTTATGATGGATAAAGATGAGGTATTCAACATATCATGTGTATACTAAGATGTGTAAGCTTCTTCATAAGGATTCCTAAGGTAAGAATGTCTATCCTCTCTTACAGAAAAAAGGAATAAGAGAATCGGAAGATAGACACAAGTTTCAGCATGTAAAATAAGCAAGATGAAAAAGGGTACGAGCTACCCAACTAATGAAGATTTACAGTATTTACAATTCAAGTAGAGAAATATAAGCATTTTGAGTTACCTTCAAATGTAACAGAGGTACGTAAAATAGGCCGCACCCATCTCATTTATGCACTATGGAAGCTAACAGAAGCTGGGGTTAGAGTGACCCAAAATGGTGGATGCATTGTTTGCGTTAGTTGACATTTCCGAAGGATAATGTGTTGATAGATCTCCTTGTGAGACACCCAGGTGGTGCACTCTAAACTAATACAACTAGATATGAGTATTACAAAGATAGGCAATGGAAGCCTGGAAAGTATAAATATTATCTTAATATGGCTCCTGTCCCTAGTAGGGAAATAATGTTAAGCAACCCGAAGTGCCAGTGGATGGATAAAAGGGGAGCTAAAAGCAAAAGAATATCTTGTCGAAGTTTTCAGAATAAAGTGAAAGATAGAAATGTTAGCAGGAAATAAGAAGAGAGTTAATGAACCATTATGATTAAGATGTGATACATAGGTAACAACGGTAAAAAACAAGTTCGTGAAGGGAAAGATGAGAAGTGACTGGCCTTCAGACAACAAAAGAGTATAGGCCAGAAGCCATACCCTCATTTCGAGAAGCAAGTTCGTGAACAAAAGGAAAAGTTAGACCCCCAAAGTAATACAAATCAGTATGGGCTGGTAAAGAAGGTAAACTAGACAAGAATTAGGGATTGAGGTATTTGATAATAGTCGGGATTATGAGAAATTCAGAGATTGCATTCCGGTAATAATAGAATTGATAACAGAAGAAGATTCATGAGAAATTCAGAGAATGGTGATTCAGGAAAATGCTTCCCTAAAGCAAGCAAGGTGAGTAAAGTTAAGCTTAAGGGACTGTATGTGCCAGTTACACTAATTGCCACCCTCGCGAGTGAGGAATTTCGTTATCCTTGGAACTGAAGGATTACCGCGAGGCGAGTAAAGATCATCAATGATGTGAAAAGATGCAAAAGTTGAGAGGGTAAAACATCTATACGTAGATCATCGTAGCACTAAATCTTAGTGCTCCCCTAAAGGGGGGAATATGGTTTGATGTGGCATTAGGTCAGAATTAAGTGGTTGTAGTAACTATGGAAATGGTAAAGAAAGAATGTGATAAGAATGAGAAAGGGATAATATTGCACTTATTCAAATCCTGCAGATACGCTATGATTCCAGAACATTATGCAAACATGACGTCAAGGAGAGGAGGTAAGGGTTCCTGCCTGAGATGTTATTGATAGATAAGGAGCCAGTGCGGGATGTAAGTTAAGATAAAGGAAATGACCCATGAAAGATTACGCAGAATATTGATATGAGAATGAGCCAATGAGTAGTTAGTAGTTGATTCAGAAAGAGCATAGTTATGGCTAAACAAGAGGATACATACAAATCAATAGATCGTGCAACATAAACGGAGTGAACCCCAATATAGGAATTCAGTCTCGCAGATATGACATCGTGACCTTGAAAAATATTCAGATAGGAGTTGGGGTAGTTAAAGATATTGTATGAGTGTTAAGGGAAGATAGTCAAAACTTCAGTTCAGGAGAAACCGTATAAGAATATAAGTATGGAGGTAAGTAACTAAGGAATTTTATATTTGAGTACGAACATCAAACATTCCATTGAGTATACGATGTAATAAGCTCGCAGCCTTGAAAGAATCAGAGGGTTCTCCCTATGTACTACAATGAAAGACTAGCGGAGGAAATGAGGAAGAAGGATTTAACTAAGCACAGTCACCTAAAGAGGAAATGGTCATGTAAAAACAGTCTCACAACAACATTGTATGCACTCCATCAGCAGCTGGCACCTTCCGTGGCTAACGAATGGGAAGTAAAGTCAAAAGTAATATTCGAAATCATATGAGTTGCACGAAAATTCCCGCATGTGTGGTAACTAAGATTAGCTAAGTATGCACGCAACAAGGAGGCATAAAGACCAAGAAAAGTAATAACTTATGTTTAAAGAAAGTTGAGAGGAACGAAAGGAAATTTTCGATCAATGATCCAGAGTTAGTTATGTTATGAACGCACTTGCCATTTTGGAGTATACATATATGTTAACAACCATACAACAATAGAAGACTCAGGTATAGGTTAAAAGAAAGAATTGAGCCCAGGGCATATACAAAGGATTGAATTGTTAGAAGATTGAATTATGGATATTCCATAGCGTCCATGAAGGGCTAAAGTAATAACTAATACCATGAGCCACAGATCGGAAGATAGCTTAAGCCTACATAAAAGTTGATTAGAGGAAAGAGGAAACTAAAGGGGTACGTCAACTAAGTGAATCAAGAGTTTGACTATTGGACCCAGGAAATTATGGACATCGTGATTGAGAACATTGCAGAATCACTCTTAATATTAGAGGTGCAAGTATTATAATATATCTTCAAGTTATGGACGTGAATTATACCTATGTGTAAGGGAGGTCATGAAAGACATAGAAGATACGATGCGAGGTTTTATGGTAAGTAAGGTAAATGTGACCAACGTACGAGATACTCAAAGGCAGAAGATCGTGAATAGTCCATACTTCAGATAGAAGGCTAGAAGTGTTGGGATTCAGTATCCAGGAATGATAGCGGCGACGTCAGTGGCGTACCTTCCAGCCTATGGTTTCTAAGTACCAAGAGATCTAGTCAAGAGAGTAAAGAATGAGTTAGAGACGATGTGATGTCTTGCTTGATGCTCCAGAATAACACAAGGAAATCTATGGTGCAAGCAAGTTGAAGGAAGGCTACGGATAATATAAATAGATACGTATAGGTCGCAAGCTAAAGTATAGTAAAGAGACAAAGCTTTATGATATGAGTAAGGATGAGAAATGGCGAGTGAGAAGGTAATGAGAATGGATAAGTTCTCGGCATTAAGCCCATCACAACAAAAGAACTAATGGTTTCTCTAAGTTATAGAAAGTTCAGTGTAGCCCGAATAAACTCAAAGGAGTCTAAGACTAATAAAATCCATAAGAAATGGAATGCTACCCTGGTAGTGGAATGAGGGTGTGATTATGATAGATAAAGGATGACGTTTTGACCTTCGATTGAGTAATGACTTGAAGAGGATTTCATGAATTGTATGGGATTAAGATACCTGTGTTTAAGGTGAGTCATATTGGGATGCTATAAAATACCGTTATGGAAATATAGTATCGCCCCTAGGTGGATCAATATAATTACTCCAGATGTCCCCGATGAGTTGTGAGCCCTAGCGGCTGTTTTACATAAGAGATCAAGTTATCAGTGGTAGATTAATCAACATTAAGGTGAATCAACAATGGATGGACAAAAGTCATAAAGTATAAGGTGAGATTAGGCCATCATTCTTAAAAGGAATAGTAATGAGAAAGCATTAAAGGACATAGATTTATACATATGGAATAAGCAACAAACGTAACCTGGAGTTTGGTAGAATACCTCAGTAACGACAAATCGAAGTAAGAGTTATGCTATAGTATGACCTACCTGGATGTAGTAAAGTCATACGGATGGATAAACGGATCTACGAAATAAGGTATAGCAATGTTCGTAAGTTCAACAAAGTACCGAGCGAAGAACTTTAGTATATCTATAGATGCCCAGAGGGACATTTTATAAAGCTCAGTATATACAAAGTGAGGCCTAGAGATTTGGCTAAAGACTGGAGGAAAAAGGAGATCGCATAGGTGCACTTACAAGGTTAGAGTCGTACAAGTTGCATGACAGAAGGTAGCAAAAGTTACGATATTGGAAGAATCCCGACCAGAGGCCGTGGTGTAAGAAAGAGACCTACAAGTGGGAATACCCTAGACTTTGAATTTATTCACAGAACAACTGCCTAAGATGGCAAGGAGAGTACTAAAGTATTCACAAGGACAATAGGCTATGATAATGATAAGTGCATCAGTCAACATTCGAGGGCAGATGTTCCAAAGGGGGGAATGATGTGACACCCCATATTTTCGTACGTTAATGTTTCGTGGTAAGTTAATCAACGTATGTTCAGGAATGAGATTATTTTGATATTATAAGCCTTTTGCTATTTCAAACAAGTAATGAGCAAATTCGTGAAGGTGATAGGGTAAGCAAATCGAAAAAAATAAATTTTCGTCGAAGTTTGTCATGTTGGGATAAAATAAGGCCCAAGCTAAAGCACCCGGTATTTATGGACTAATGCCGTACAAGGTACCACATGACCATGATAGTAAGGTGTATAAGGTATGTTAAAAGTGAGTAGTATTTTAAGTAATTTGACATAATCCTTAATTATGTGAATTATTGGATAATGGGGGAATTAACTAGTTAACTAATAATTAGTGGTTGAATAATTAACGTCTTTGGGTTAAGATTAATGATCCAAATCGTGGCAGCCACATGGAGATACATATGATGACTCTTGCATTTGAGTGAAAAGGTGGCACATTTAATATGTGGCTTAGTCATTACATTAAAACCTAACATCTTTCTAGTTCAGGAGAAAGGTTATCAAAGTAGCATTAGGCAATGGATATTTCACACCTACTCTTCTTCTCCAATTCCACAAAGTAATACTAAACTGAAAGAAAAAAAAAGTAACCCCACTACTTCCACTTGATCCGTTTTTGGCTCGATAGACTTTGCACTACTTGCAGCAACTACTACTTGATTATTTCATTCCCCATTTCCTAGTCCTTTTCTTTCTTGTAATTGTGATTTCATACAAGAAAGTTTGCGAGACTTTTTCTTGAAACAAAGTTCATACAACACACTCATACAAGAAAGATATCTCAACGTGATTTTTCTTGAAACAAAGATCATACGAGACTTCTTAGCATAATAGCAACGGGATTTTGCGATTCTAAGGGAGTTCGGTGCAACCTTTTCCAAGAATATCATACGGATATTTCCCTACTCCAGGTATGTTAAGGCTAAATCTTTCTTTCATTTTGGCATGATCCAGTAACTACATGTGTTTGATAACGAGGCATAACGAGAAGTTCATACTCCCGAATTTATATACATTATCCAAGTCTCATAAATTAAATTATTGTCCTTATCGGGACTTCATATTTAATTGAATATTGTCTTCTTCTATCAAGAGAGAAGAGAGCCTATATATACAGTATTACAGTACTTTCATTACCATCGAGCTATAATCGATGGGCAGGCCCCTATTGGTCAACCTCTGATCAGATGGTAAGTTATATACCGAGCCTACTGTGTCCAAGCGCCTATGAGCGAGCCTAGTTGGTCGAGATACATAGCCTAGTTTGGCTGAGCGCTTATGAGCGATCCTACTATGGCAGAGCAGTTATATATATATATATATATATATATAACGAGCCTTATAGGGTCTGACAGCTATTTTACTTACTATATTGAGAGAGTTGAGCCATTGTCAGTAGGTAAGCATATCTTCAGATTATCTTTGACTTCCAGTTGCTTAAACTTATTATATTATCAATTCAGTTTCTGCTGTCAGTATATTGCCTTAAATACTCGGTACATTATTTCGTAGTGACGTCCCCTTTCTGGGGGCACTGCATTTCATACGTGCAGGTTCAGACAGACAGACGGGTAGACCTCCTTATTAAGTGTTACCCGAGTTCAGCTTGATCGGTAAGCTCCATGCCTTTCGGAGTTGCCCGGTCTAGAGCTTTATGTACATCTTGTGTATATATGCATATATATTACGAGTAGGTCGGGGAGCTGTTCCGATCACAGCATATCCACAGTAGAGGCTTGTAGACATATCCTGTCAGTTAGTGCAGTATATTGTGCTGGTAGGCTTTTTATGTATATTTTGTTGTTTTGCCAGCTGTAGTAGTTATGACGGCCTTGTCGGCCCAGCTTTATATTAATATATAGTCAGTATTCACAGTTGTTTTGAAATGTGGCCCATGGCCAAAGTACGACATCATATGTTCAGAGTTCCCTAATCGCAAGTTGGTACGCAAGGATAAATGAGGCACTGGGTGCCGGTCTCGCCCCAGGTTTTGGGCGTGACAATCCTCCTCAAACTTCAATAAATGATCACCCATATATCCATGTTCTAGGAACTCATCAACGCAACCCGATATACATGGAAACCTTACCCCATACCCCGCAACAAACCCTATATATGCCGGAGCCAACCGAGAAGGACCTACACATTCGAAAAATGGTAGAAGAACTCAAGAAACTGACAAGGAGAGACTAGAGTGTTGAAGGCGGGAAGGGTGTTAAAGGTTTGAATTATGAAGACTTATGTATCCAGCTGGATATAGAATTGCCAAAGGGTTACAAATCTCCCACGTTTGAGATATTTGATGGCACTAGTGATCCAAAGGTACATCTAAGAACCTGCCGTGACAAGATTGTGGGAGTGGGTAAGAATGAACAAATCCACATGAAACTGTTCATGCGAAGTATTATAGGAGACGCATTATCTTGGTACATCAACCAGAATCCGAAGAAGTGAGCGAATTAGGTGAGCATGGCATCAGATTGCATGGACAGATTCAGGTTCGATTTAAAGAATGGGACAGATATTTTCTATATCTAGAACCTCAAAAAGAAGCCGATAGAAACCTTCCACGAGTATGCTACTCATTGGAGATCAGATGCCATCAAGGTGAGGCCGCCACTTGAAGAAAAACAAATTAATAAATTTTTTATCAGAGCTCAAGATCTGCAGTATTATGAAAGGTTGATGGTTATCGAAAATCACAAGTTCTGAGACATTATCAAGTTTGCAGAAAGGATAGAAGAAGGAATCAAGAGTTGGATGGTGACCAATTTTGAGGCACTGCATGCCACAAACAAAGCCTTGCAATCAAGAGGTATCTCAGTGAAGAAAGAAGTGGGTGCCTTGATGGTAGCCTAAGTCCCTAAGTCTCCCCTTACATACCAAACACCTTCACCCACATATCAACCCTCAACTCCAAAATACCATTACCCTGCCACTACTTACCATACATATAATACCCAAAACAACCCAAATCCATGAACAAATTTTGACTGGAAAGCTTCCAGAAAATAAACCCCAATCCCTAAACCCATAGCCCAACTTTATTAGAGACTAAAGGCCACTGGTTATGTCACCCTTATTCATGTTGTTGTTGTTGAGAACCCTTCCCAGTGGGTTAACCCCACCAAAACATGTGCCTATCATTCAGGTATGAAGGGTCATACCATTGAGCAATGCCGCATGTTTAAGGACAAGATTCAGACACTGATCAACACAAAGTTTATACAAGCAAAGAAAGTCACACTAAATGTCCTTAATAACCCTCTCTCAGATCATACGTTTAAGGTAGTGAATGTAATAAAAACTAATGAGGAATGGGATCGGGAGGGATCCATTGGAATTATTCGAGAGGGGGATGCTCCAACAACATCTCAGGTCACCCTCTCGCCGATCGTGGTGAAAACCCAGGCACTGTTTGAGGTCGAGGTGGCCACACTATTCATTGTTATTGTAGCTCCAACACCATCTTATAAGTCTGATGTCGTCCTATGGGATTATGGGGCAGAGGCAAGAGGCAAAGGAAAAGCCAATATGGAAGAGATAGGTGTTGAGCAAGGTATGACCAGAACTGGCAGAGTTTATACACCTAAGAATCTTGTAAAAACAAGCAAAGAAATTACATCTAAGCCACCTGTCATTGCGACAAACACTGATGATCTTTGGAAGAATGTACAGGCTAGGGAGTACCCTGTTGTTCACCACTTGAACAAAAATCCTGCCCAGATATCCATCTTGTCGCTGTTACAAATTCAGACGCATACGAAATGTAAGGCTTCGTAAAATTTTACCTAAAACCTGGAATTTCATGGTTTCGAGGTAAGCTAATAAATTTGAGGGTTGTAGACTCATACAGTACAGACTGTTGGGTGAAACGATGCATTGGGGAGTTGAAGAAATTTGTTTTGCAGAATAGAGCATTTCAACGGTCCATTATGCGACCACAGAACTACTCCGCGGACTGCATATTTGCCGCAGAGGGAAACAAAGAAATGGGCCAATTTTGGAGTTTGTTTTGCGGTCAACTATGCGACCGTATAATTGTTTCGCAGGCCACACACTCGTCGCAATATCAGCATGAAGATTTTCAGAGGGATATTCTGCGGTCCATTATGCGGCCACATATTTGATATGCGGGCCGCAGACTTGGCCACTGACAGGACCAGACCATCCTAATTTTTGGGACAGTTCTGCTGTCCATTTTGCAGTGCACCAACTTGATCTACGGTGCACTCTACGATCACATAATTGAGTTCAGAGCATCCATTTGCTGATTTTTAAAACCCGACCCCATTTGATTAAAAGCTATTGTGTCTCATTTAGAAGGAAAGAATCTACCATTTTAGAGTGAGGGGAATGCTTTAGAGAGAGAATATGAAGCCCCAAGTACTTTATTAATCAGCCCTTGCTCAATCTTTAAAATTCAACAAGTAAAACTCGCAAGGTCTTCACCGAAGAGGTAAGATTCTACTCCCTAGCCCTCAATTTTGGGATTGGACTAAAATTAGGTAATGGGAAGTGTGATTCTTGAGTTTCGTTTATGCAAGCATGTACAATCAAGGTTGGTGGGAAGGTTATTGAACTCAAATGGCTAAACATTATCCACCATAGGAGAACCTTGATACATAATGCACAGCTAGTGCATGCTAAAATGCTCAAATGAGCTGAAACCCCAGATATTTTCCTAATTATGGTTCAAATTTGTCATGTTTCTAATAGATTGAAGTCGCTAGGATTCCTGGAGCATTATAGTAATTTAAGGAAGCTCAAGCGAGGTATGTTGGCTAAACTCCTCTTGTGAAATCTATTTCCATGATGTACTCGTAAGTTGAAATTATGGTTGGCTCAATTTCTTATTTCTCAGGTTCCCAGTCCTTCCTAGTATAATTGATTATTCTAAAATAAGTGTTCTGTTGAAAGATATATGCACTCTAAATGTGTTCCAAATGTTCCTATCATATCATGATTCCCTCCGAGAATATAATATGGTATGATCAATGTACCAAAGGTGTTGTGATTTAAAAATCATGTTTCAATTGCATGTTCATATACCTAATTGTGAAAGAGAAGCTCAATGTGCTTAAGACCTTCATTTTCTCATATGTGTACTTAAAGAGATGATTTGAAATTCTCTTATTGATGATAATCCATGGTAACGCCAGAATGTAATAGAGTTGAGTATGAAACATTAAATACAGTTGACATGTCACGCCCCGAACCTGGGGGCGAGACCGGCACTTAGTGCCTCACCTATCCTCGCGTACCAACATGTGACTAAGGGACTCTGAACATATAATGTCATACTTTCGCCATGGGCCACATTGAAAGACAATTACAAATACTGACTAAATATCAATAAAAAGCTGGGCCGACAAGGCCATCTTAACTACTACAATGGACAATCCAACAAAATGTACATAAAAGTCCTACAAGGCCAACATACTGCATTAACTGACAGGATATGTCTACAAGCCTCTACCAATGGATATACTGTGATTGGAACAAGGCTCTGACCTACTCATAACATATATATATATATATATACACACACACACATACACACAAAGATGTACGTAAAGCTCTACACCCGGCAACTCCGAAGGGTATGAAGCTTACCGATCAAGCTGAACTTGGGCAACACCAAATAAGGAGGTCTACCCGTCTGTCTGTCTGAACCTGCATGCATGAAATGCAGCGCCCCCAGAAAAGGGATATCAGTAAAAAATAATGTACCGATTATCTAAGGCACTATACTAAAAGCTGAAACTGAACTGATAATATAATAACTAAAAGCAACAGGAAGTCAATGATAATCTGAAGATATGCTTACGTGCTGATACTGACTCAACTCTCTCAAAATATTATGTAAAATATTTGTCCGGCCTTATTAGGCTCGGTATGTATATAACTACTCTGCCATAGTAGGCACGCTCATGGGCGCTCGGCCATACTAGACTCTGTATCTCGGCTAACTGGGCTCGCTCATAGGCGCTCGGCCACAGTAGGCTCAACATATAACTTACCAACTGATCAGAGGTGGCCCAAAAGGGGCCTGCCCATTGATTATAGCTCGATGGTAATGAAAATACTGTAATACTGTATATATAGACTCTCTCCTCTCTTGACCAGAAAAAGGAAATACTCAATTGAATATGAAGTCCCGATAAGGAGAATATTGTAACTTACAAGACTTGGAAAATATACATAAATTCTGAAATATGAATTTTTCTTTATGCCTCGTTATCAAACTCGTGTAATTATGAGATCATGCAAAAATGAAGAAAGAGCTTACCCTTAACATACCTGAGTCGATTCTCTTTACAATCCTCTAACCCACGTTAAGTGCGACAAAACACGAAACAAGTTAAATGAAAAGCCCGAAGCAATCGCATTGCTATGCAAAGAAAAGCTTGGCGGAAACGTTTCCTTAATTTATGAGAAGTAACGTTTTTATGCAAGGAGGTATTGGTTGAAGCTCCATGTAACATTTTTATGCAAGTGACATCTCCTCGATATTTTGGACTAGGAATGGAAGGTTGTTATCTACAGGAAAGGAAAATGAATAGGGCTGTATCCTTTGTTTTATTGATTTCTTGATAACATTTCTTCAACTAGATGAGATAAGGTGCAATTCTCTTAAATGTTGCCACCTTGCAATTATAAGGTAAGAGTCACTTAAATGAAAGAAAGGGGCTGCCACGTTTTGGGCTTGTTAGGCCTTATCCCATATCTGTAATTAATTATTCACTAATTATTAATTAACTAGTTAATTTTCCCATTAACCAATAATTAACTAATTACACACATAATTAATAATTATCTTAACTTACTTAAAATACTAATCACTTTTAACATACCTTATACACCTTACTATCACGGTCATGTGGTACCTTGTATGGTACTAGTCCATCAATACCGGGTATTTTAGCTCAGGCCATATTTTATCGCAAAATGTCAAACTTCTACAAAATTCATTTTCTTCGATTTGCTAACCCTCTCACCTTCACCAATTCACTCATCACTTGTTTAAAATAGCATAATGCTTATAATCACTGCTGACAATCCAACAAAATGTACATAAAAGTCTTACAAGGCCAACATACTGCATTAACTGACAGGATATGTCTACAAGCCTCTATTGATGGATATACTGTGATCAGAACAAGGCTCCGACCTACTCATAACATGTATATATATATATATATATGTATATATATATATATGTATATATATATATATATATACATACAAAGATGTACATAAACCTCTAGACCCGGCAACTACAAAGGGTATGGAGCTTACCGATCAAGCTGAACTTGGGCAACACCTAATAAGGAGGTCTACCCGTCTGTCTGTCTGAACCTGCACGCATGAAATGAAGCGCCCCCCAAAAAAGGGTCATCAGCATGAAATAATTTACCGAGTATATAAGGCACTATATTGAAAGCTGAAACTAAACTGATAATATAATAACTGAAAGCAACTAGAAGTCAATGATAATCTGAAGATATGCTTCCTAAAATACTGACTCAAGTTTGGTTGTTTTGATGTTGCTAGTTGTTGGTTCTGGTATTGTTCTTCGCATTCGCGAGGATCCTCTCGCATTCGTAAAGAAGGATTTCGCTGATGGGACTTTGTTCTTTGCGTTCGCGAAGAGGATCTCGCGTTCAAGAAGAAGGAATGTTTGTTTTCCGTCGTCTGACTTCGGAAGCTTAAATCTCACAATCTATAATGAATATGGAGATTATCCAAAAATGAATGTTTTTGACCTTGGTGTCTAGTTTGCAAAAAGGTAAACCATTTGTCATTTGGAGTTGTGTACAAATAGTTATGGTTGATAAACTATAGGCTATCCTAAAAGAGTTTGGAAATCTATACTGCACAGGGCTGACTATGGAAGCTTATATCTCGCACTCTACAAAGGATTGGGATATGATCAACATATGCAAGTTATATCCCTTGATGTCTAGTATCCATAAAGTCAAACCAATTGTGATTTGGAGTTATGTACAAAAGGTTATGACCACTATACTAGAGGTTGTCTAATAAGAGTTTAAAAATGGCTTTTGAGAATTTTGTTCATCGTGAACCCGATGGGAGGCGTGGGATTGGTCACAGGTGCAGACACGTATGTGCGAGGCATAAGAGTTTAAAAATGGCTTTTGAGAATGGATTATCAGATTTCGTGAGTTTCATCGAGTTACGAGATGTGGGGCCCACTGCTAACTTTTCGAGCGGAGTGTTACATCTCGCATTTTCGTATGTTAAAGTTTCGTCGTAAGTTAAACGACGTAAGTTCGGGAATGGGATTATTTTGAGATTATAAGCATCATGTTATTTCAAACAAGTGATGTTGGGATAAAATACGACCCGAACTAAAATACTCGGTATTTATGGACTAGGGCCATACAAGGTACCACATGACCATGATAGTAAGGTGTATAAGGGTAATAATTAAGTAAGTGACCATTAAGTAAGTGGTAATATTTCTTAATTATGTGGGTAATTTGTTAATTATTGGTATGGGACTTTACCTAGTTAATTAATAATTGGTGGTGGATTAATTGAATTCTCTGGATAAAGACTAATGCATAAAAACGATGCAGCCGTTTGAAATATATGAAGTGACTCATAATTTGAAAGGAAAGGTGTCAATTTAAGTGTCATACACATGACACATCCGTAGGATATCAAAAGTTTAGCCTTGGATAAAAAAGTTCAAGTCCCAGATTCTCTTATTCAGTTTCTCAAATAAACTAATATCACATTCATTGGTCCTAATGACGTTCACGATAAATTCAAGCTGCCAGATTATAGTTGGGGTCGCTGTAATAAATTTGAATTAGAAAGAGTTGTGAAAATTCGATGAAAGTGAGGTGCTTTTGTTTGCTAAGCTATCGGATGAAAGCCATAAAATTTATACGAGACTACGTAATATTATAGCAACGGCATTTTGCATTTGAAAGGAGTATGGTGCAATTTTTCGCAAGAATATCATATGAAGTTTTCCCTACTCCGATCTCACCGATATGTGATTTGTTGCAATTGACATTTATTAGAGGGATTGTCAAGAGAATCAGCTCAGGTATGTTAAGGCTAAACTCTTCCTTCATTTTGCATGATCTCGTAATTACACAAGTTTGATAACGAGGTATAAAGAAAAAATTCATGTCCCGGAATTTACGTATATTTTTCCTAGTCTTGTAAGTACAATATTCAATTGAGTATTTCCTCCTTAGAGTCAAGAGAGCAGAGAGTCTATATATACAGCATGACAGTATTTTCATTGCCATCGAGCTATAATCGATGGGCTGGCCCCTATTGGGCAACCTCTCATCAGATGGTAAGTTATATACTGATCCTACTGTGGTCAAGCGCCAATGAGCGAGCCCAATTGGCGGAGATACAGAGCCTAGTATGGCCGAGAGCCTATGAGCGAGCCTACTACGACAGAGCAGTTATATATGTATAAACCGAGCCTTATGGGGCCAGTCAACTATTTTACTTACTATATTGAGAGAGTTGAATAAGTATCAGCAGGTGAGCATATCTTCAGATTATCTTTTACTCCCAGTTACTTCGAGTTATTATATTATCTGTTCAGTTTCACCTTTCAATATATTGCCTTACATACTCAGTACATTATTTCATACTGATGTCCCATTTTTGGGGGCGCTGCATTTCACGCGTGCAGGTTTAGACAGACAAGCAAGTAGACGTCCTCTTTAAGTGTTGCCCGAGTTCATCTTGATCGGTAAGCTCCATGCCTTTCGGAGTTGCCGAGTCTAAAGCTTAATGTACGTCTTGTGTATATGTGTATATATGCTATGAGTAGGTCGGGAAGCTGTTCCGATCACAGTATATCCATCAGTAGAGGCTTGTAGACATATCCTGTTAGTTAGTGCAGTACGTTGGGCTTGAGGGCCTTGTATGTATATTTGGTTGGTTTATCAGCTGCAATATTATGACGACCTTGTCGGCCAAGCTTTATATTGATATTTAGTCAGCATTCATAGTTGTCTTGCAATGTGGCCCATGGTCAAAGTATGATATCATATGTTCAGAGTCCCTTAGTCACAAGTTGGTACACAAGGATAGGTGAGGCACCGGTTGTCGGTCTCGCCCCCCAGGCTCGGGGAATGACACAAAGTTTAGAATGTTTATAAATTGTTAAATTGCAACCATTGGAGTATACATTTTGATTGGTTTGCACATTGTTTGCATTGTTTTNTATATCCATCATTAGAGGCTTGTAGACATATCCTGTTAGTTAGTGCAGTACGTTGGGCTTGAGGGCCTTGTATGTATATTTGGTTGGTTTATCAGCTGCAATATTATGACGACCTTGTCGGCCAAGCTTTATATTGATATTTAGTCAGCATTCATAGTTGTCTTGCAATGTGGCCCATGGTCAAAGTATGATATCATATGTTCAGAGTCCCTTAGTCACAAGTTGGTACACAAGGATAGGTGAGGCACCGGTTGTCGGTCTCGCCCCCCAGGCTCGGGGAATGACACAAAGTTTAGAATGTTTATAAATTGTTAAATTGCAACCATTGGAGTATACATTTTGATTGGTTTGCACATTGTTTGCATTGTTTTGGATCGAGAAGTATCGGATTGAGGTGTTAGAGTGTCGTTGGAGCCGGTTCTGGAATTTCGGAGCAAGGTAAGTCTCTTGTCTAACCTTGTAAGAGGTAATTTACCTCATAGGTGATTTAGATTTTTAATTATTGCTAATTGTGGGGGCACGTACACTCAAGGTGACGAGAGTGCATGCGTAGCTACTAATTATGCTATGTCCGGGTAGTTTAGGACTCAAATCATGCATTACTTGTGATAATTGCATTCTTTATTTAATTAAATTACTGGGATTATATTGGAAATTGTTAGAGGAAATAGTAAAAGACCG